>OU896716.1:25138146-25204919 GCA_918026855.4 Phaedon cochleariae
AGGACGACTTCAAAGGACATATAACGAGAACAATAAGCAAGTGAAGATACTTCGACAACATCAGTCTGCACACTGTATCTCTGTATTCAATCATCTCACATAGATACCTCTGGAGTATATATGTTCGCAACGATCACATAAGACGACATCGAAGCGTGTATAATGCACACAATAGGCAGAACAAGAAACTTCGACTTCGACTATGTTCACACTGTAACTTTGCATTCTAGCATCTGGCATGCCTACAGTTATAGCAAATACGACTGCACTGACCATATAAGACGACTTTGAAGGACTCATGATGAGAACAAAAAGCGAGTGAAGATACTTCGGAAACTTCAGTCCGCACACTGTATCTCTGTATTCTATTATCTTACATGAATACCTTTGGAGCATATCAGTTCGCAACGATCATATGAGACGACATCGAAGCGGGTATAACGCACACAACAGGCAGAACAAGAAACTTAGACTCCGACTATGTTCACACTGTACCTCTGCATTCTAGCATCTGACATGCCTAGAGCTATAGCAGATACGATCGCACTGACCATATAAGACGACTTCGAAGGACATATTACGAGAACATAAGGCAAGTGAGGAAACTTCGATACATTAGTCTGCACACTGTTTCTCAGTATTCCATCATCTCACATGGATACCATAGGAGCATATCAGTTCGCAACTATCCCATGAGACGACATCGAAGCGAGGATATCGAACATAAAAGGCAGAAGATGAAACTTTGACTTCGACTATGTTTATCCTGTACCTTTGCATTCTAGCATCTGACATGCCTAGAGCTATAGCAGATACAATCGCACTGACCATATAAGACTACTTCGAAGGACATATAACGAGAACAATAAGCAAGTGGAGATACTTCGACAACATCTGTCTGCACACTGTATCTCTGTGTTCTATCATCCCACATGGATACCTCTGGGACATATATGTTTGTAACTATCATATGTGACGACATCGAAGCGGGTATAACGTACACAACAGGCCGAACAAGAAACTTCGACTTCGACTATGTATACTTTGTAACTTTGCATTATAGCATCTTGAATGCCCATTCAAGAAGTATATATGACAGCCCATTATATGTGAGTGGAGTACTATACTTTTTCATATCCACCAAAAACTTCGATTCCAACAATCAAGACTCGGTAAACCGGCGTGTTCGCCAAAACTCCGAAATAATCAATCTTGATAATAAGTCGGTTATCCATCTTATAGGTAGACATTGAATCCTGAATCAAAATAACGCTTACAACAGGGAGAGCAAGAAACTTCGACTTCGACTATGTTTACACTGTTACTTCGCATGCTAGCATCTGTCACGCCTACAGTAATTGCAGATACGATTGCACTGACCGTATAGGACGACTTCGAAGGACATACAGCGAGAACAATAGGCAAGTGAAGATACTTCGACAACATCAGTCCGCATACCGTTTCTCTGTATTTTATCATCTCACATGGATACCTCTGGTGCATATAAGTTCGCAACTATTATAGATAGATAGATCTTTATTGAAATTGGAAACCCTAATATACAACGAATAGCATTCACATAAATAACAGTAATGATAATAATACATAATAAATAATATTAATTAATAACAATACACATCATTATTAAAATGATTATATAATAATAAAATAATAAAAACATCAGGTACTGATAGTGATAACAATAATGATACCAAAACTAATAAAGGAGAGTATGAGTTGAATATATACGTAGCTATAGAAAATTACATTGACAAATATTTTTTGAGGTTGTTTTTGAAACTAATCAAAGAAGTACTATACTTTACTTGTTCAGGTAGTTTGTTAAATTCGTGAAAACCTTTGAAGAATAATGAATTCATTGTCTTTTTATAATTTGTTCTGGGAATATGAATATTGTTGCAGTTTCTTGTTACGTGATTATGAATATCTCTGTTGAAAATTGAATATGCATTAAAATAAGTTGGAGCCATAATGTTCAGTATCTTGAAAACAAAAATCATAGTGAAATGATATACCCTCTGTTTAACTGAATACCATTGTAGTGTATTTTGCATCAATACGATAGGAGTATCACGACTTGTATTCAGTATTACCCTCATACCACGATTTTGCAATTTTTGAAGTTGGTTTATTTTGTTCAAATCTAATGTAAACAACACCGACGCGCAGTAATCGAAATAGGGTTGAATTATTGCATCGTATATGGTGATTTTGGTATCAACTTCAATTCTTAGCAATTCTGCTGAAAAAATAAAGTTTCTTCGATATTTTTTTATGGATATATTCGAAGTGACTTTCAAATGATAATACATTATCTAGGTGAAATCCCAAATATTTGACAGTTTGAACTATTTCAATTTTCTCATCATTTATCATCAAACTGATATCATCAAAGTTGATGCAGTTATATTTATATTTTGTCGTTATGATAATTCCTTTTGTTTTTGAAACGTTCAATTTAAGTTTATTTATGTTCAAGTACTTGTAAACATCTATCAAGACTGAGTTCATCTTTTGAATGGCTACTTTCAAACTAGAATCACTACATACTATCAAAGTGTCGTCAGCAAAGAGGTTTATAAACTCACAATTCACAAATAGTTCGATGTCGTTTAAATATAAAATGAAGAGTAAAGGCCCTAATACGCTGCCTTGAGGGATTCCTACATTATTAGTAATTTCTGATGATGAAACGTTGTTGTACCTTACTTTTTGTTTACGATCATTCAAGTAGTTTTTGAGCCAGTCATATACTTTTCCACTGATACCATATTGGGATAATTTTGACATCAAAATGTTTCGATCTATGGTCTCAAAAGCTCGTTTCAAATCTAAAAAAACACTGACAACATATTTGTTACTATCTAAGTCGCTTTTGAATTTACACAGTGATAGTTGTAGTGATGTTTCGCAAGAATATTTTTTTCGGAAACCTGATTGATTATTTATTAAAATATGATTGCACGAAATATGTTCCAATAGCTGATCATAAACGGCAATTTTCAGAATTTTTTCAATAGGGGGTAGTGTATTTATAGGTCTGAATTCACATGCTTTTATTGTACCTGTAATTTTCTGAATAGGAATGATGGTACTAACTTTCAAGGAAGTCGGGATTTCACCAGTCTCAAGAGACGTTTTGATTAAGTTCAATATTACATGGCCAATGGTTTGGAAAATTTCTTTCAACATTTTGGCATCAAGAATTTCACTCAATGAAAGCTTAGAATCAAGAGAATGAACAATTTGTTGCAAATCTTTCAATGATAATGTCTTGAAGCTAGTCATTTCATGATACATGTTATTATTCACATCACACCATACTTCAGAATCGTCTATACTTTCAATGATATCATTTATGCTTTCAACAAAATAGGCGTTGAATCTTTCAGCTATATTCAGATCTTCTTTAATGATTGATTGCTCAAATAGAATACACTTTGGTACATCTTTCATCTTAATATTGACTAATTTCTTCAAAGTTTTCCACATTTCTTTAGGGTTATTTCTATATCTATCAATTTTTTCAAAATAATATTGCTGTTTTTTCAATTTTAGGAGATTTACAACATCATTTCTCAGTTTCTTGAATATATCCCACTGGTTTGGCTTATCAATTTGTGAACAAGATTTGAAGTATTTATAGGCTCTATCACGTTTTCTTATCTTATCATACACTTCGTTGTCAAACCAAGGTAAGTTTGATTTATATCTACATATTTCTACAGGAGCAATATTATTGATAACAGTTTCATAATTTCTTAAAAGCTCTTCATACAATATATTCGTATCAATAGTATTCAAGTCCCAGTTGTACATCATGAGGTTTGTTTTAATAAGGTTCAAATTGTTGAAGTTTAGATTTCTGAATTTCTTAGTGTAGTGACTTGTTGAGTCACCTGCATTGTGTATATTTATCGAGAGTACAGAGTGATCTGTTATTTTAGGACAATCATGGACGTTTGTTGAGATATTGTTTTGATTAGATAAAACATAATCTACTAGTGTTTCACTGGTATTCGTTATCCGTGTTGGTTTTGTTATGAATTGTGCTATACCATAAGTTGCTAGCAAAATTTTCATCTTATCAGCATAAAAACTATCGATTAAAAGATTTAAATTAAAGTCCCCTACTAATATTACGCGATTGTTCGTAGAAAACACTTCATCACATATATCTTCGAAATCCTCTAGGAATTTCGCATCGGAGCTTGATGGCGAGTGATATAAGCATCCAACCAACCAAACTGAAGAAGCGAAATTAATTTTCAGGATTCGGCACCAATAATTTCCTTCTAACACAAATGTCTTGAAAAAGTTGTAACTAATATTGTTTTTCACATATAATAGAACACCTCCTGTGTGTCGGCTTGTTGAATCACACCGAACACATTTATAGTTTTCAATTTGTATCTCTGTATCTTCAATGTCTTTTGTGGTTCTTGTTTCACTCAATAATATAAGCTTTGGGTTATAGCACGTCAATTCCTCCTGGATTTCATCATGATTTTTCAATATGCTTTGAGCATTGAGATAAACAATATCGGAGTTTAAAAGTAGTACATTAGGGTTTATTTCGAGTTTTTTGTATTCATATTAGGTTGTTTGCTTACAATGGTTGGCTTGTTATTAATATATTTGATGGTTTTATCGCCATCCCCATTTTCTATCATTGTTTGCAGATCAGCTTTCACTTTACGGAAATATTCAAGCTGGGCTTTAGTTTGATCACTGTAAATTCGTATATTTGGAATATTAATTAGGTTTTTATTCTTCAACACATACATTGAATCTTCCGGCGACTCTAATATCACCTTGAATGGTCTATTTTTACTTGGTAAGAATTTTCCAAGTCTGAATTGTTTGATTTTAGTTTTATTTATATTCATACCCTCGAGGATACGATGGACTGACTTATTATCTTCAGTAATACGCTCTTGTTGTGAATTCATGTTTGGCTCATTTACATTGAAAATTATGATGTTTGAAGCTCGATTTTGCCTATCAATCATTTCGGATATCATATCCTCCTTTTCACTCATTGTTGATGTAGGTACATTATTCAGAACCGTTTTCAGTTCGTTAATTTCACTTTCCAAATCATCAACTTTCAGTAACAGTTTAGGAATAAGCTTAATACCATTATGACAGTCTTCACAATAAAATTTGAGAAGTCTTCAACCTTTGAGGTCCATGACTTTCAATTCACTAGCATTCAACCCTGTACCTTATATAAAAAGACATCGAAGCAGGTATAACGTACACAACAGGCAGAACAAGAATCTTCGACCCCGACTATGCTTACACTGTAACTCCGCATTCTAGCATTTGACATGCCAACAGCTATAGCAGATACGATCGCACTGACCATATAAGACGACTTCGAGGGACATATAACAAGAACAAATGACAAGTGGAGATACTTCGACATCAGTCTGCACACTGTATCTCTGTTTTGTAACATTTTACATGAATACCTTTGTAGCATGGTAGTTCGCAAAGATCATATTTTATGAGACGAAATCAAAACGGGAATAACGCACACAACAGGCAGAACAAGAAACTTCGACTTCGACTATGTGTACACTGTAACTTCGCATTCAAGCTTCTGGCATGCCTACAGTTATAGAAGATGCGATCGCACTGACCATATGGGACGACTTTGAAGAGGACTCATAACGGAAACGATAGGCAAATGAAGATACCTCGACAACATCAGTCCGCACACTATATATCTGTATTCTGTCATCTCACATGGATACCTTTGGAGCATATCAGTTCGCAACGATCATTTGAGACATCAAAACGGGAATAACGCATAAAACAGGGAGAACAAGAAACTTCGACTATGTTCACACTGTGGCTCTGAATTCTAGCATCTGACATGCCTACAGTTGGAACAGATACGATCGCAAAGACCATATAGAAAGAATTTGAAGGACATATAACAAGATTAATAGGCAAGTGAGGATACTTCGACAACATCAGTCTGCACACTGTATCTCTGTATTTTATCATCTCAAATAGATACCTCTGGAGCATATCAGTTCGCATCGATCATATGAGACGACATCCAAACGGATAGAACGCACACAACAGGCAGAACAAGAAACTTTGACTTCGACTATATTCACACTGTAACTTTGCATTCTATCATCCGACATGCCTACAGTTATAGCAGATACGATCGCACTGACTATATAGGACGACTTCAAAGGACATATAACAGGAACAATAAGCAAGTAAAGATACTTCGACAACATCAGTCTGCACACTGTATCTATGTATTCTATCATCTCCGATAGATACCTCTGGAGTATATATGTTCGCAACGATCATATAAGACTACATCGAAGCGGGTATAACGCACACGACAGGCAGAACAAGGAACTTCGACTTCGACTATGTTCACACTGTAACTTTGCATTCTAGCATCTGACATGCCTACAGTTATAGCAAATACGACCGCACTGACCATATAAGACGACATCGAATCGGGTATAACGCACACAACAGGCAGAACAAGAAACTTCGACTTCGACTATGTTCACACTGTAACTTTGCATTCTTGCATCTGACATGCCTACAGTTATAGAAAATACGATCGCCCTGACCATATAAGACGACTTCGAAGGACTCATGATGAGAACAAAAAGCAAGTGAAGATACTTCAAAAACCTCCGCACACTGTATCTCTGTATTCTATAATCTCACATAGATACCTTTGGAGCATATCAGTTCGCAACGATCATATGACACGACATCGAAGCGGGTATATCGCACACAACAGGCAGAACAAGAAACTTCAACTCCGACTATGTTTACACTGTACCTCTGTATTCTATCATCTCACATAGATACCTCTGGAGCATATCAGTTCGCATCGATCGAATGAGACGACATCCAAACAGGTAGAACACACACAACAGGCAGAACAAGAAACTTCGACTTCGACTATATTTACACTGTAACTTTGCATTCTAGCATCCGACATGCCTACAGTTATAGCAGATACGATCGCACTGACCATATAGGACGACTTTGAAGGACATATAACGAGAACAATAAGCAAGTAAAGATACTTCGACAACATCAGTGTGCACACTGTATCTCTGTATTCTATCATCTCACATAGGTACCTCTGGAGTATATATGTCCGCAACGATCACATAAGACGACATCGAAGCGTGTATAACGCACACAATAGGCAGAACAGGAAACTTCGACTTCGACTATGTTTACACTGTAACTTTGCATTCTAGCATCTGACATGCCTACAGTTATAGCAGATACGATCGCACTTACCATATAAGACGACTTCGAAGGACATATCATGAGAACATTAGGCAACTGAGGATACTTCGACAACATTAGTCAGCACACTGTTTCTCTGTATCTCTTCGTCTCACATGGATACCTTTGGAGCATATCAGTTCGCAACGATCCTATGAGACGACATCGAAGCGGGTATAATGCACACAACAGGCAGAACTAGGAACTTCGACTCCGACTATGGTTACACTGTACCTCTGCATTCTAGCATCTGACATGCCTAGAGCTATAGCAGATACGATCGCACTTACCATATAAGACGACTTCGAAGGACATATCATGAGAACATTAGGCAACTGAGGATACTTCGACAACATTAGTCAGCACACTGTTTCTCTGTATCTCTTCGTCTCACATGGATACCTTTGGAGCATATCAGTTCGCAACGATCCTATGAGACGACATCGAAGCGGGTATAACGCACACAACAGGCAGAACTAGGAACTTCGACCCCAACTATGCTTACACTGTTACTCCGCATTCTAGTATCTGACATGCCTACAGCTATAGCAGATACGAGCGTACTGACCATATAAGACGACTTCGAGGGACATATAACGAGAACAATAGACAAGTGAAGATACTTTGACAACATCAGTGTGCACACTGTATCTCTGTATTCTATCATCTCACATAGATACCTCTGGAGCATATGAGTTCGCAACGATCTTATGAGACACATCTTAAATGCCCATTCAAGGAGTATATATGACAGCTCATTATATGCGAGTGGAGTA
Organism: Phaedon cochleariae; assembly: GCA_918026855.4. Classification (NCBI taxonomy): domain Eukaryota; kingdom Metazoa; phylum Arthropoda; class Insecta; order Coleoptera; family Chrysomelidae; genus Phaedon; species Phaedon cochleariae. The sequence goes on from OU896716.1 coordinate 25,146,237, forward strand.
CTGTACTTTTATATCTACTAAACACTTCGATTTCAACAATCAAGAGTCGGTAAACCGGCGTGTTCGCCAAAACTTTGAATTTATCAATCTTGATAAAAAGTCGGTTATACATCTTATAGATAGACATTGTCTAGTGTTTCCTGATTCAGAATTACGCTTACAACAGGGAAAACAAGAAACTTCGACATCGACTATGTTTACACCGTAACTTCGCATTCTAGCATCTGACATGCCCACAATAATTGCAGATACGATCGCACTGACCATATAGGACGACTTCGAAGGACATAAAACGGGAACAATAGACAAGTGGAGATACTTCGACAACATCAGTCCGCACACCGTATCTCTGTATTCTATCATCTCACATGGATACCTCTGGAGCATTTGAGTTCGCAACTATTATATAAGACGACATCGAAGCGCGTATAACGCACACAACAGGGAGAACAAGAAACTTCGACTTCGACTATGTTTACACTGTACCTCTGCATTCTAGCACCTGACATGCCTAGAGCTATAGCAGATACGATCGCACTGACCATATAAGACGACTTCGAAGGACTCATGATGAGAACAAAAAGCAAGTGAAGATACTTCGAAAACTTAAGTCCGCATACTGTATCTCTGTATTCTATAATCTCACATGGATACCTTTGGAGCATATCAGTTCGCAACGATCATATGAGACGACATCGAAGCGGGTTTCGCACACAACAGGCAGAACTAGAAACTTCGACTCCGACTATGTTTACACTGTACCTCTGCATTCTAGCATCCGACATGCCTACAGTTATAGCAGATACGTTCGCACTGACCATATAGGATGACTTCGAAGGACATATAACGAGAACAATAGGCAAGTGAAAATACTTCGACAACATCAGTCTGCACACTGTATCCCTGTATTCTATCATCTCACATAAATACCTCTGGAGCATATCAGTTCGCATCGATCGAATGAGACGACATCCAAACAGGTAGAACACACACAACAGGCAGAACAAGAAACTTCGACTTCGACTATATTTACACTGTTACTTTGCAATCTAGCATCCGACATGCCTACAGTTATAGCGGATACGATCGCACTGACCATATAGGACGACTTCGAAGGACATATAACGAGAACAATAAGCAAGTAAAGATACTTCGACAACATCAGTGTGCACACTGTATCTCTGTATTCTATCATCTCACATAGATACCTGTGGAGTATATATGTTCGCAACGATCACATAAGACGACATCGAAGCGTGTATAACGCACACAATAGGCAGAACAGGAAACTTCGACTTCGACTATGTTAACACTGTAACTTTGCATTCCAGCATCTGACATGCCTACAGTTATAGCAAATACGACCGCACTGAACATATAAGACGACTTTGAAGGACTCATGATGAGAACGAAAAGCGAGTGAAGATACTTCGAAAACTTCAGTCCGCACACTGTATCTCTGTATTCTATCATCTTACATGGATACCTTTGGAGCATATCAGTTCGCAACGATCATATGAGACGACATCGAAGCGGGTATAACGCACACAACAGGCAGAACGAGAAACTTCGACTCCGACTATGTTTACACTGTACCTCTGCATTCTAGCATCTGACATGCCTAGAGCTATAGCAGATACGATCGCACTTACCATATAAGACGACTTCGAAGGACATATTATGAGAACATTAGGCAACTGAGGATACTTCGACAACATTAGTCAGCACACTGTTTCTCTGTATCTCTTCGTCTCACATGGATACCTTTGGAGCATTTCAGTTCGCAACGATCCTATGAGACGACATCGAAGAGGGTATAACGCACACAACAGGCAGAACTAGGAACTTCGACCCCGACTATGCTCACACTGTTACTCCGCATTCTAGCATCTGACATGCCTACAGCTATAGCAGATACGATCGAACTGACCATATAAGACGACTTCGAGGGACATATAACGAGAACAATAGACAAGTGAAGATACTTTGACAACATCAGTGTGCACACTGTATCTCTGTATTCTATCATCTCACATAGATACCTCTGGAGCATATGAGTTCGCAACGATCATATGAGACGCATCTTAAATGCCCATTCAAGGAGTATATATGACAGCTCATTATATGAGAGTGGAGTACTGTAGTAGTGGTCGGGGCACCCCAGTCCAGCCCCTCCCCTCCACTTTTCTCCAAACCACGTGACTCGGCCGACCAATCACAGGCCGGCCTGACTCGGCTAGCTACTCGCGGCCTAGCGAACGGGTTGTCATCATCGGTTGGACTGCGATAGATCCGTTCTAGAGATAACGGCGCGCATTTTATTCCATTTTTCAACAACGGATATATACAGGGTGTTTGAGTTGGGTAATAGTTGGGAAAAAAAATATAGGGTGAACCCAAAAAGGCGTTATACCTGTCCGACCTACATATAAAGGCTACCCGCTATAACATGATATATACAGGGCGTTTGAGTTGGATAGCAATTAAAGAAAATATACTGGACGCCTCACCCACTTTTGCGAGATTAGACAGCTGACATATTACATAAGACATTTGACAGTTGACAAAGGATTGATGACACGACGTGACTAGATGACCTGCAAGTACCGCTACCTAATAATTTAATATACTGGATGTTTGAGTTAGCAATAGCGATAAGAAATAGGGCGTCTCACAGGTACACTCAGCAAAACATACGTATGATAGAGTATCCGTTTGATATACAGCAATAATAGCAATACAAACTCACATAGGGCACTCATGGCCTGACGTTTGACATCTGACAGATGACCAAAAACGCTATCATACATCAATACTAGACAAAGCTCTTTGAGGTTATGTTCCATTTCAGACACTCGGTATAGCAAATTTATTTATTCTTCCTATGGTATGTTTTAACTCGTACAACAATATATAATAATATAGTGCCACTGAATGATCAAGACCTCTATGTCATGTTGACATGTTAATATTTGGCAGGGATAATCAACACTTAGGAATATTATACATATAGTGCCCCACTGAAAAAAGGAATTTCTTTTCGAGCCACCCTGTATAACATTGGCATTTACAGTTCGGAGAAGATTAGAAGGAAAAGTATTCGAATATTTAATAATTCATTATAGGTGACTGAAACAGCCCGAGATTACGATTTCCTGTTTCTCGCTATCATCATATTTCCTGTGTGATTAAAGTTCGAATAACAATATTTCTTTCTATCATAAGAGTATTATTTCATTCTTTAGTTGGGTTGGACATATGTTTTATTGTGTTTTGCCAAAATCTGTGCCGTTTGTGTGTGTTTGTGTGTATGGGAAACTAGATAATGGAGCAACCCTCACTGTATAGATGGATGCTACTCGTTCATTTCTGGATATAGCTGTTTCTCAATGAAATTGGTAAGTTGCTTAGTTTTCTGCTTATCAACCGAAAAAGGCGTCAGTCTTGGATAGTTCGGTATTATTTGAATAGACACGAAAAACTATAGTTATTTAAACCCATTGTTTCTTAGCAACGATTTCATTTGATTCTTAAAAATTATTGTGCTTAGGTACATGTCTGAGAAAAATTATCAAATTGAACTGAGTTGGACACTTTTTTAAAATACTTACCTTGAATTTTGGGGACAACAAGAGAACAGTTCACATCAACAATAATAAGCGAAACATTTTGAAAACTGTGTATAATAATAACTCGATGTACAGGGCGTTTTCGTGAAACATTTGGAATTTATTTTTTATATTTTCTAAAATCCCACTAATAACAGAAATAGAATTTTATTCAAATACAAGGTATTCCGTAGAGCATTATAGGATTTTTTTTATATCTTGTTAGATTTCAGCTGACGAAGCAAGTATAAATCTAAAATATGATTCTATTCAAATACAGGGTGTGTCATAAAATATTAGGATTTTTTATATTTTTCTAGATTTCAGCTAACGAAAAAGTATAAAAATCTGAATTAGGATTTTATTCAAATACATGGTGTTTCGTAAAACATTTGGATTTTCAGTTTTATATCTCGGTATGATTCAGCTTACGAAAGAAGTATAACTCTGAAATAGAATTTTATTTAAATACTGGGTGTTTCGTGCAACATCGAGATTTTTCAGTTTAATATTTTGCCTGATTCTCAGCTAATAACAGAAATTGAATTTTATTTGAATACAGGGTGTTTCGTAAAACATCAGGTCTTTCTTCCTTTCATATTATGCTAGATTTCAGCTAATAAAATAAGTTGGGATTTTATTTTTCATTCGAAATGTCCATGTAGTTGATGGTATATACAGGGTGCTTTTGGTTATCTAGGTTTGAAAAATATAGTCATTCAGAAAATGCTTTTCGTTTTTAAATTAGTATACTGGATGTTATCAGTTGTCTGGGGTTTGGCAAATATATAGAGAGTCCATAGAAAAAAGTTCTATAAAGTATACATAATGTGAAGATTTTCTCAAAGATGCATTTATTTTGGAACTTTCTATTTTATGTCTTGATTTTGATCTGAACTGCCTACATATTTTAGTAAAGTAATGGGTGTAATGGGGTCAATAAAAGATGTGGATACCTATCAAATATTTTATTGACAAATGAGATAATCACAATCTATATCATTTTATATTTTTTTCTTGAAACAATCTTCACACCATGCTGTGAAAATGTAGGCGCCTATCCCTTTTCTATCAGTGGTGTAGTCTTCGATCACATGACGAACCCCCTCTTTGCGGCAGAAAGAGCAGAAACTAGGTTTGCAGTCACTGCAATTGCATGGTCTACCCCAGGCACAGTTTGGCATTGCTGATTACGTCTGTACTGTTGGAGAGCTGCCGAAATACTGAAGTCATACATTGATATTAACCAGTTCGTATAAGTCCTGAAACATAGTATGAATAGTTTTGTTTCCACACCACCCTCGGGGTAAAAGCCTTTTGGCGCGTTTTGCTTTTTTTTTCTTTGTTCTGAATGTGGATAAAAGCATTCCCCTTTAGGCCTATACAAAACCACATACACTCTAAAGATTGGAGGTGAATAATTCATTATAGAACAGATGACTGTTGATATATGAAATCAGAGCAGTTTTTGTTTGTTCTATATCTAGCTGCACGAAGATCGATTTCTAAATCAATAGAAATACTTCATCAATTTGCCAGATAATGCCCATTGTTTTTTTTCAGTAGAACAGGTGACTGTTGAAATATAAAATCAGAGCAGTTTTTGTTTGTTCTATTTGTAGCTGCACGAAGATCAATTTTTAACTTAATAAAAACACTTCATTAGTTCGCTACATGGTTAGGGCCTTTTTATGTTTCATTGAACTATTCACCTCAAATTTTTAAAGTAGCCGTGAAAACGGCTGATTTGATCAAAAATTCATTGTATAGATCCGGTCGTGATAACGATTGCTTTTACTTTCTCTCTCTCTCGAGCTTTGTGCCGGATATTTTTAATCGAATTTTACACAGAACGCTGATAAAAAACTTTAATCGCAATTTGTTTACCACTGTCTGATAAAGAAAAAAAAAGAAGGAATGACGACGCTGTGATTCATAGAATATTTATAATGATTTCCGCTTTCTGAAACCGTAAGGTACAGAAGTGTGATCTTCGAGAAATTTCCGCTTCAAACTTACAGGCTTGTACTTTTTGGTTACATCAACTGTGATGACCTCATGTTCCTTGGTTCGACGGAACTGTTTGCTTAAAATTTCGACAGGGGAACCAGGGTTCAGAATCATATCTCTAATTGATTCAAAGTTAACAAGCTGTGAAGCAGCATAGTTAAGGGAGAGGCCTTTAACTTTACAAACAACTTTGAACTCTTGTTCCTTGGTTGACCATAGCTTGTGAGCATAATTTTTCGGGCCACCAGATACAAACTCTGTAATATGGGAACCAGGACCGTAACATTCCATTTCGTCGGTCATATCACCAATAAATTGACCAGTAGGAATGTCCAATTCCTCTGGCTTGGAAACATAGATAACAGAGTCCGTGTCATAGTATAACACCCTTTCCCCAAGCTGCTGTAAATAGCTGTAAAGTTTCAACCGAGCTAAGGCTGTTACATATGCAGCAATTACAACATTGACTGTGGAAAGAGTGTCATAGCTCTCCTCCTTATACTCCCAATTAACAATGAGGGTATCCTCGTTTATCGGGAGTACTGTATTGACAATAAGCGAAGGATCCGTCATCATAGAAAAGAATTCCGAGGGCTGATTGATGATTGAAGTTTTCGGTTGGTTTTCACGCTGACCAAACCTACCCCAGAAGGAATTTAGCATAAGCTTGGCCAGTGCTCTCAACCCGGGATTATCGGTGATTTTAGAAAATTCCAGCAAAACATCCTCCCGCTGTAAAAACTCATCAATATACCTCTCTTTTTCCTCTTTGGTCTTACAATGCTTTGGCCAATCTGATGACTCCTGTTTCACCTTGATGAATTTATTCATCATGTCTGTGAATAGACCAGAAACGTCCTCACCAAATTGCACAGTGTCGTAGGACCAAATCTCTTTGATCTCGATAATCCGATAGCCCACCTCAAGGGCTTTTAATATCTCTTCAACAGTCCATGTTCCTGTTAATGTTCGTTCTTCATCAGTGTGATGACAACTACTAGTATAATAGTTTTCACCACATACACGACAAAGAACAAACATCAACTTGTTGTTCATTTTCTGTGGTAAAACAGGATGAAAAAGATCTTGAGGTGGGAGAATCGCACATTTAACGAGTCCAGAGATAGAGGAAAGTGACACAGTAGAAGCCTCCTCAGCAACGAGTACTTTCGGATGACCCACAGGAAATTTGCCATATTTACACACCCATGGGTAGAGCGAACAAACGTCAACGTATTTAATTTGTTCACCATCCCCGGCCTTGTAATATTCGACAATGTTTCCCGTTCGGCCACCATAGAAAGCATCTCGAGGGTCAAGGGGTAGATTTTTAAGCAGGGGATGATTGGTGACAAAGTTGCAAAGTTTGTCACCGCTGGAAAGTTACCTGCGAAAATCACACTCCCATTTTTCAATAACCTCATACCCTAAGGATTTGATTTTATTGATTTTGGCAATGGTCGTGTCATAACGATGGTTCATAGTTTCGGAAGGACAGTTTCTGAGAGGGATATCTCTCTGATCAGTATAGCAACGGGGACAACCATGATAGAAACAGCCTTGAAACTCGAAAACTTGTTTTGTTTCCGTCGAATAGCCATCAACTTTGAGATTACCTATATGGGCCTCTGAAGATCGGCAGGCCTGTTGGATTTTTATATCCCGTAGTTTCTCCTCCCAAAGTAACCACTGGGTGGCTATCACAGATTGATTATCACGATGTCTGTAACCACCCTTGGGAATGATGCCTATGGTGTTTGGTTTGAGAAAATTTCTACGGAAAACCTTATTGCATGTCGAAGCGATCGTTACTGCTTCAGTGAACGGACATACATTAGTTTCAGACAACATGAGCTGTCGAAATTTCAAACAGGCCTTGGTCAGAATATCCACATCAGAAATGCAATAATCTATGATTTCTCGAGAGAAATCGAAAACATAGTTTTCATCGACTCTTTCAGCATGCCATTTTATGAGAGATGCGCGAGCATCTGAAGTGAGATTGTTTGGGGTGTAGAACTGTAGAGCTGGGATAGGGCCCTTGTAATTCTGATTCTCCATACGATTGAAAAGGTGAGGGAAATATCCCTTCTTCAATTCAGAGAATCCGAAAGATTTAGGCAGTTTTGCCAGGGCCATTGGGAAGTAATTGAGAGAGTCCAAGAACTTGACATTTCCAACAGTCATGGAAATCAATTGTGTACCTCTCATTATAAGATCAGGTTTCAGGTCCGTTTTGGTTAAGATATAATTCAAAATGAAAGCATGATCGAATTTTCCGCCGTTGTGAGCAATAACAATGACATTTTTGAATTTCTTCCTTATTGTCAATACATGATGAACAAATGGAGATATGGGGTCGTTACATTTGAGAATTTGTAAACGAACCCCGCATTTCGAACAAATTTGCTGTGTGGTATCGATGCAAACGTCACAGCATTGACGAAAGACACACAGATTGGGCTCATGAAGAAGAGATCCGTCGGCTTGTACCCTCTCCTGACGAGTCTCCAGATCATAGAAGACAAACAAGAGATCATCAGTCTTGGGTACTTTCGTGTCGGGCTGAATATAGCATAAATGTTCAGAAGGTTGGTGTTTGTTGCAAATCTTGCAATAGATCTCTCCGCAGGTGTGAGTTCTATTGGTAGGGACAATTTTGAAACATTCCTCACAACGTTTAATCTCACTGCAAACGCCGTTCTGAATATGGTTATCAAAACAGCCCTGTCCACGGAAAGATCTTTTACAAGACTCGCAGGCAACTTTTACACTATTTTTGGAACATGGTGGTGATGCTCGGCACGAAAAACAAGTACCACCACAGCGATGGCCACCCTTTGTATTATAGGGAACGTGACATTCCTCACAATAAAACACACAACAAAAGGCGGATGTAAGTGAGGTTATGACATTATAGTGGCCCTCATGATGGAGTAAATTCAGTGAGAGACCCTCATTCCCACCCTTGGAAATGATGTTACGGCCCTTGTTCCCATATCGATATACTGTTATTTTATATGACGAGAGATATTGCTGGAACTGTTGTAGCTCTGGTATTCCGCATCCCTCCGTAGGTACGGTAACCCCAGCATCAGAAACTAACTGCAGAGCACGCTGATTCTGCAATTTTCTAATATTCCTACGTACATCATTATATTTCGGGTCTTTGTCTGCGAATGCCTGAGCTACAACAAGTGCTCGAGGAAGACATAAATTGTCTTTATTCTTTATAGCTATAATCCCCTGACGTTTGCTACATTCCTCGTCAAAAGAGTTGTAGCAACGCCCTCTTCCTTTGCCAGCAGGTAACCTACAAGAGGTTACGCTGAGATGAAAGGTCTCGGTGTTTAGGCCACAAGAGTTCGATTGGTAAATGGATGATATTTTTTCGAAAATATCATCCACCGATACCTCTGAAGCAGTTTTGAAAGCTATCCACCCTGGTCCCCTCGCGAAATCTTTAGAACAAAACGAGAAACCTACCTTATCGGTTGGATGCAGGCCCTCAGTGCCTTTTAAAACAATGTCGGTGACTGCATCCTTGATATAGGCCACCGGTTCCTTGCCTTGAGGAATAGGTTTTATATTGAACTCTAAAGTACGAGCCTGTACGCCGAAGCGATAATTTTTCTTGACCACGTCTTCAACAATCAAAAATTTCTCCATTATGAATATAACACTCAAATAAATCACACTATCGTCGAATAATAACAAAGCAAGCACAACTATATATAGAGAAAACTGAAGGTAATGTCGGTGAGATGTAAAGATTGAAATTTTCTAGAATCAGCAATTAAAAAAAAATTCAAAATTATCGACAAATTCAAAATTTCGAAAAAGTCAAAAATTCTCAAAAATCAATATCAACAAAGTAGCGAGCTGTATGCAAACTGCGAAACTGAAAAATAAGCAAAATAGATAATCAGATTATTTCGTACACAGAGAGAGAGTGAGAGAGCAACCGATCACCACGAAGACTGAGCAGGAAATGAAGTTGGATCATCATTGCTATTAGGGTATTCGCCACACCTAGTATGAGTTCATTATCGGTGAATAGGAGTGGAGGGGGGTAGGATGAGCAGCTCTAATCACGTTTGGACGAGTCCATTATTTTGGAGAAAAAGGTAATGCAAACTACGCAGTGCTTCGACACGTGTCAAGGTCATTTTGTGGTAACTGAGCGTATATACCATGTAAACATGATTGTTGACACCCATTTCATGTTTCAGTTCAGTATTAATAAAAATTAAACGAGATTCAAAGAAATACTATTTATTTCAACTAAAATACCAAAAGACCTCTACACAATCTATGCTCTAATTTTATTTCATCTGCTTTCCTGGAGCTTCCTTCTATCATTCCACCTCTCCTCAGAATGTCGAAGCTGCTGTCATCTCTTGGTGAATACCGAGTACTTTTATGGCCATTCTGAATGTGAGATGAATACTTGACAGGACGCGATTCCTTACTCGGCTTGATCATCTTCAGACATGTTGAATTTGAACGCTTCATAGGTACTTTAACGTCAGCCAGTTGTTCAAACGCCAAATATTTATTTCTCACAATTTCAGCTAAGTCCACAATTTTTTTATGTCTATATTCGATTTCATTCTCACAAGGATCATCCGTGATAGCATCATTTTGACTCAACTGCTGACCAATCTCAGAATTCGACTGGCTTTGGGACAATAATTGATGATCACTATCAATGGAGTTCGACTCATTTCGTTGATCAGTGGTGATCGATTCGTTTTGGGGATTAACCAGGTCGTTCCCTTTGTGCTTTCTCGCCAAATGTTTTTTCATGCTATCCAATCTTGTGAATTTGTCCACACAATAATGACAATTGAAAACTTTTTCGTCATGACTATCCATTTGCCGCTTCAATCCATAGGCCCACTTGAATTTCTTGTTGCATTGCTGACAAGCAAACATCTCAAGACGTAATATATTTTTCTTCCTACTATGATGTTAACAGTATGAAGTCAGGACAACAACTGACATCTTTATAAACCCGACACTAACCATACCGTCACACCATTCACACCGCCATTCACACAGCCATGCACACCTCCACACTACCATTCACACCGCCATTCACACAGACACACCGCCATTGCCACCATCACACCGCCATTCACACCACCACACTGCCATTCACACCGCCATTCACACCGCCACAACGCTATTCACACCGCCATTCACACCACCCCACTGTCATTCACACCGCCACACTGTCATTCACACCGCCATTGACTCCTGTCATACTATCACTTAGCCCTGTCACTCATATAGAGTGACGTTTTTTTTTTTGTGACGCATGCGCACACCTCTTTCAAAATGATGGCCTATTTGATTCGCGAGAATTTGTACAACACTTGCAACTCACATTATGTTTCAGTTTCACCACTTTCAGTTACTTCCAACCAGCACCGTGCAACAGAAGAGGGCCACGACACCATTGAAATAACAAGAAGGGGAATAAAAGACATATAGAAGGGCAATGAGGTGTGTTGCTGTCTGTACGAGAAGCCTACGAGTCTCACTGAAGTGTGCTGCTACCTGTGAAAGTACAAGGAGGAGGAGGAGACAGCTTGATGAAGTGTGAAGGGTGTGTTTTTGAAAAACAAAGTAGGTATTTTATTTAGTGCAATAAAATCGTGAGAGTCACTCCTCAAAACGTCTACATACATTTTAATGAACATCGACTATTTATTTGAACAATTTAGTTGAGGTCGGCATTTCCATGCTAATATTATATATCTCGAAAATTGATGCATTTTTCAACACACATGCCTGAACATCATACTGAACACTCGTGACTGAGACAGCATACATGTGACAATTGGAATAAAACAAAATGGTATTTAATCGTTTATTCGTAAAGTGATATAATTCTTGTTAACATTGTTTTCAATTGATGAAGTAATCCATCATTGGGGCAGGATATTCCAAAGACGCTCCAACTGAACGGTTCGGCTTTCACTACCCGTCTAGTATATCCACTATATTTGTAGTATGTATTTCTATCGAAAAAATATATATTTCCATCGATATAACGAAAAGCTGATATTATGCCTGCTGGAATTCCTGGGAAGATGTGACTAAGTGGCCCACGGTTGCTCATGTCTCCATTGTCATCAAATGTAATGTAAGAATCGTTGTTATATAACAAATAAGCCTGTCCACTATTTGTCTGGAAGACAGCATTAATTTTTGCTTTAGAAGGCAAAGGAAAACGAAAGTTTTGGTGGATTTGAAAATTCGGAAAAGATGCTGCATAATACATGCTATCATTTATAAATGTCACTAGATTACCCACAGAATTTTGGAAAACATGTGAAACTCGAGAAGACTTTAAATCTTCAGGAAGATAATCATCAAGCAGCTCTGGCTGTGATGGAATTCGCATATCGTTCAAATCGAACTTCCACAAAAATCTATTGTATCCCACGTACATGCGATAATTTTGAAACTGGGGTGCTGTGGCTAGAAACATAAAGTCTGGCACTTGAATGTCGCATAATCTTGTTGGAGTTATCTGAGGCTTTGAGGTTGTGCTAGTAACGTCTACGTTATGGGGTTCATTTGACGACACTGATGAAGCTGTGGTAGAGGTGTGCTGGGATATTGGTTTTTGGGATTCGGTTGTCTGTGTTGTTGAGGTTGTTATTGGTTGATAGTTTACAGTTTTCTGCCCATACAAATATTCTATCGCACTCTTATCATCTATATCGAATGATGCTGGACTTGCTTGATACCAAGGATACATAATAGCTGTATTGACGCCACTGTGGCCCAGCCCAAGAGCATGGCCAATTTCGTGAATCAGGACCATCAATAAATCAGTTTGGCCATCAGGAGAAGTACTATTTCCAAGATACCATTTTTCTTCTGCATCAAGATGAATCTCGACACATTTGCTGTTTTCATTTGGGAAATATGCATGAGCTAAAACTTTTCCAGGGCCGTCGAAATTATGTGGACACTTGGAAGTGCCTTGGCAGTCTGCTCGGAAATTGTGATTTTTTCGAATAACAGTTATGGTAATATCAGGTTTTTTCCTGTAAGGGTTTTGCACATTTTCAAACTTCAAATTCGATATTTCCTCCCACCTATGGAAGGCCATCTTGGCTGTATCACGATGCACCTGTTTAGCTTGAGGAAAATACCAGCGTAACTTGGTTTTGTTCCATTTCGAATGTATCATGAAATTATTTTCTCCTACAGAACAACGCGGACTATTCAGCAGTCGTAGAGTTTCGTTATTCAGCGATCCACTCACAGGGAGATTGTATGTCTCTTGAAATGTCATTAATGCTGATTCTATATCGGTGACAGCATTATCCGTTGTATTTATGTAGCCGAAACGCTTCAAAAAGGCACCTGCATATTCTATCGTATCATTGCCAGTAGCGGAAACTGACGAGATGATTGAAAGCAACAGCAGCACATGCTCACTCTTCAACATCTTGATTGGTACTGATCAATAGGGAGACGAACATGATTATTATGCTCCTTCTAATCTTCTCCGAACTGTAAATGCCAATGTTATACAGGGTGGCTCGAAAAGAAATTCCTTTTTTCAGTGGGGCACTATATGTATAATATTCCTAAGTGTTGATTATCCCTGCCAAATATTAACATGTCAACATGACATAGAGGTCTTGATCATTCAGTGGCACTATATCATTATATATTGTTGTACGAGTTAAAACATACCATAGGAAGAATAAATAAATTTGCTATACCGAGTGTCTGAAATGGAACATAACCTCAAAGAGCTTTGTCTAGTATTGATGTATGATAGCGTTTTTGGTCATCTGTCAGATGTCAAACGTCAGGCCATGAGTGCCCTATGTGAGTTTGTATTGCTATTATTGCTGTATATCAAACGGATACTCTATCATACGTATGTTTTGCTGAGTGTACCTGTGAGACGCCCTATTTCTTATCGCTATTGCTAACTCAAACATCCAGTATATTAAATTATTAGGTAGCGGTACTTGCAGGTCATCTAGTCACGTCGTGTCATCAATCCTTTGTTAACTGTCAAATGTCTTATGTAATACGTCAGCTGTCTAATCCCGCAAAAGTGGGTGAGGCGTCCAGTATATTTTCTTTAATTGCTATCCAACTCAAACGCCCTGTATATATCATGTTATAGCGGGTAGCCTTTATATGTAGGTCGGACAGGTATAACGCCTTTTTGGGTTCACCCTATATTTTTTTTCCCAACTATTACCCAACTCAAACACCCTGTATATAACCGTTGTTGAAAAATGGAATAAAATGCGCGCCGTTATCTCTAGAACGGATCTATCGCAGTCCAACCGATGATGACGACCCGTTCGCTAGGCCGCGAGTAGCTAGCCGAGTCAGGCCGGCCTGTGATTGGTCGGCCAAGTCACGTGGTTTGGAGAAAAGTGGAGGGGAGGGGCTGGACTGGGGTGCCCCGACCACTACTTACTGTACTTTTATATCTACTAAACACTTCGATTTCAACAATCAAGAGTCGGTAAACCGGCGTGTTCGCCAAAACTTTGAATTTATCAATCTTGATAAAAAGTCGGTTATACATCTTATAGATAGACATTGTCTAGTGTTTCCTGATTCAGAATTACGCTTACAACAGGGAGAACAAGAAACTTCGACATCGACTATGTTTACACCGTAACTTCGCATTCTAGCATCTGACATGACCACAATAATTGCAGATACGATCGCACTGACCATATAGGACGACTTCGAAGGACATAAAACGGGAACAATAGACAAGTGGAGATACTTCGACAACATCAGTCCGCACACCGTATCTCTGTATTCTATCATCTCACATGGATACCTCTAGAGCATTTGAGTTCGCAACTATTATATAAGACGACATCGAAGCGCGTATAACGCACACAACAGGGAGAACAAGAAACTTCGACTTCGACTATGTTTACACTGTACCTCTGCATTCTAGCACCTGACATGCCTAGAGCTATAGCAGATACGATCGCACTGACCATATAAGACGACTTCGAAGGACTCATGATGAGAACAAAAAGCAAGTGAAGATACTTCGAAAACTTAAGTCCGCATACTGTATCTCTGTATTCTATAATCTCACATGGATACCTTTGGAGCATATCAGTTCGCAACGATCATATGAGACGACATCGAAGCGGGTATCGCACACAACAGGCAGAACTAGAAACTTCGACTCCGACTATGTTAACACTGTACCTCTGCATTCTAGCATTCGAAGCGTGTATAATGCACACAACCGGCAGGACAAGAAACTTCGTTTTCGACTATGTTCACACTGTAACTTTGCATTCTAGCATCTGGCATGCCTACAGTTATAGCAAATACGACTGCACTGACCATATAAGACGACTTTGAAGGACTCATGATGAGAACAAAAAGCGAGTGAAGATACTTCGAAAACTTCAGTCCGCACACTGTATCTCTGTATTCTATTATCTTACATGAATACCTTTGGAGCATATCAGTTCGCAACGATCATATGAGACGACATCGAAGCGGGTATAACGCACACAACAGGCAGAACAAGAAACTTAGACTCCGACTATGTTTACACTGTACCTCTGCATTCTAGCATCTGACATGCCTAGAGCTATAGCAGATACGATCGCACTGACCATATAAGACGACTTCGAAGGACATATTACGAGAACATAGGGCGAGTGAGGAAACTTCGATACATTAGTCTGCACACTGTTTCTCACTATTCCATCATCTCACATGGATACCATTGGAGCATATCAGTTCGCAACTATCTCATGAGACGACATCGAAGCGAGGATATCGAACATAACAGGCAGAAGATGAAACTTTGACTTCGACTATGTTTATCCTGTACCTCTGCATTCTAGCATCTGACATGCCTAGAGCTATAGCAGATACAATCGCACTGACCATATAAGATTACTTCGAAGGACATATAACGAGAACAATAAGCAAGTGGAGATACTTCGACAACATCAGTCTGCACACTGTATCTCTGTGTTCTATCATCCCACATGGATACCTCTGGGACATATATGTTCGCAACTATCATATGAGACGACATCGAAGCGGGTATAACGTACACAACAGGCCGAACAAGAAACTTCGACTTCGACTATGTATACTTTGTAACTTTGCATTATAGCATCTTGAATGCCCATTCAAGAAGTATATATGACAGCCCATTATATGTGAGTGGAGTACTATACTTTTTCATATCCACCAGAAACTTCGATTCCAACAATCAAGACTCGGTAAACCGGCGTGTTCGCCAAAACTCCGAAATTATCAATCTTGATAATAAGTCGTTTATCCATCTTATAGGTAGACATTGAATCCTGAATCAAAATAACGCTTACAACAGGGAGAGCAAGAAACTTCGACTTCGACTATGTTCACACTGTTACTTCGCATGCTAGCATCTGTCATGCTTACAGTAATTGCAGATACGAATGCACTGACCATATTGGACGACTTCGAAGGACATACAACGAGAACAATAGGCAAGTGAAGATACTTCGACAACATCAGTCCGCATACCGTTTCTCTGTATTTCATCATCTCACATGGATACCTCTGGTGCATATGAGTTCGCAACTATTATATAAAAAGACATCGAAGCCGGTATAACGTACACAACAGGCAGAACAAGAATCTTCGACCCTGACTATGCTAACACTGTAACTCCGCATTCTAGCATTTGACATGCCAACAGCTATAGCAGATACTGGCCATATAAGACGACTTCGAGGGACATATAACAAGAACAAATGACAAGTGGAAATACTTCGACATCAGTCTGCACACTGTATCTCTGTTTCGTAACATTTTACATGAATACCTTTGTAGCGTGGTAGTTCGCAAAGATCATATTTTATGGGACGAAATCAAAACGGGAATAACGCACACAACAGGCAGAACAAGAAACTTCGACTCCGACTATGTCTACACTGTAACTTCGCTTTCAAGCTTCTGGCATGCCTACAGTTATAGCAGATGCGATCGCACTGACCATATGGGACGACTTTGAAGAGGACTCATAACAGGAACAATAGGCAAATGAAGATACCTTGACAACATCAGTCCGCACACTATATATCTGTATTCTGTCATCTCACATGGATACCTTTGGAGCATATCAGTTCGCAACGATCATTTGAGACATCAAAACGGGAATAACGCATAAAACAGGGAGAACGAGAAACTTCGACTATGTTCACACTGTGGCTCTGAATTCTAGCATCTGACATGCCTACAGTTGGAACAGATACGATCGCGAAGACCATATTATAGAAAGAATTTGAAGAACATATAACAAGATTAATAGGCACACTGTATCTCTGTATTTCATCATCTCACATAGATACCTCTGGAGCATATCAGTTCGCATCGACCATATGAGACGACATCAAAACTGTGACAACATCAGTCTGCAACCTGTATCTCTGTATTAACCGGTTAACCGGCGTGTTCGCCAAAACTTCGAATTTATCCATCATGATGATAAGTCGGTTATACATCTTATAGGTAGACATTGTAAAGTGTTTCCTGTTTCAGAATAACGCGCTCAACAAGGGGAACAAGAAACTTCGACTCCGACTATGTTTACTTACACTGTACCTCTGCATTCTAGCATCTGACATGCCTAGAGCTATAGCAGACGATCGCACTGACCATAAAAGACGACTTCGAAGGACATATTACGAGAACATTAGGCGAGTGAAGATACTTCGACAACATTAGTCTGCACACTGTATCTCTGTATTTCATCATCTCACATGGATACCTTTGGAGCATATCAGTTCACAACAATCCTATAAGACGACATCGAAGCGAGGATAACGCACATAACAGGCAGAACATGAAACTTTGACTTCGACTATGTTTACACTGTACCTCTGCATTTTAGCATCTGACATGCCTAGAGCTATAGCAGATACGATCGCACTGACCATATAAGACGACTCCTAAGGACATAACGAGAACAATAGGCAAGTGGAGATACTTCGACAACATCAGTCTGCACACTGTATCTCTGTGTTCCATCATCTCACATATATACCTCTAGGGCATATAAGTTCGCAACGATCATATGAGGCGACATCGAAGCGGGCATAACTCACACAACAGGAAGAACAAGAAACTTCGACTCCGACTATGGTCACACTGTAACTCCGCATTCTAGCATCTGACATGCCTACAACTATAGCAGATACGATCGCACTGATCATATAAGACGATTTCGAAGAACATATAAGGAGAACAATAGGCAAGTGAAGATACTTCGACAACATCAGTCTGCACACTGTATCCCTGTATTCTATCATCTCACATGGATACCTTTGGAGCATTGAAGTTCGCAACGATTTTATGAGACGACATCGAAGCAGGTATAACGCACACAAAAGGCAGAACGGGAAACTTCGACTCCGACTATGTTTACTTTGTGACTTTGCATTCTAGCATCTCAAATGCCCATTCAAGGAGTATATATGACAGCTCATTATGTGCGAGTGGAGTATTATACTTTTTCATATCTACTAAAAACTTCGATTCCGACAATCATGAGTCGGTAAACAGGCGTGTTCGCCAAAACTTCGAATTTATCAATCTTGATAATAAGTCGGTTGAACATCTCATAGAACAAGAAACTTCGACTCCGACTATGTTTACACTGTACCTCTGCATGCTAGCATTTGACATGCCAAAAGCTATAGCAGATACGATCGCACTGACCATATAGGACGACTTCGAGGGACATATAACGAGAACAATAGACAAGTGAAGATACTTTGACAACATCAGTGTGCACACTGTATCTCTGTATTCTATCATCTCACATAGATACCTCTGGAGCATATGAGTTCGCAACGATCATATGAGACGCATCTTAAATGCCCATTCAAGGAGTATATATGACAGCTCATGATATGCGAGTGGAGTACTGTACTTTTTCATATCTACCAAACACTTCGATTTCAACAATCAAGAGTCGGTAAACCGGCGTGTTCGCCAAAACTTTGAATTTATCAATCTTGATAAAAAGTCGGTTATACATCTTATAGATAGACATTGTCTTGTGTTTCCTGATTCAGAATTACGCTTACAACAGGGAGAACAAGAAACTTCGACATCGACTATGTTTACACCGTTACTTCGCATTCTAGCATCTGACATGCCCACAATAATTGCAGATACGATCGCACTGACCATATAGGACGACTTCGAAGGACATAAAACGGGAACAATAGACAAGTGGAGACACTTCGACAACATCAGTCCGCACACCGTATCTCTGTATTCTATCATCTCACATGGATACCTCTGGAGCATTTGAGTTCGCAACTATTATATAAGACGACATCGAAGCGCGTATAACGCACACAACAGGGAGAACAAGAAACTTCGACTTCGACTATAATTACACTGTACCTCTGCATTCTAGCACCTGACATGCCTAGAGCTATATCAGATACGATCGCACTGACCATATAAGACGACTTCGAAGGACTCATGATGAGAACAAAAAGCAAGTGAAGATACTTCGAAAACTTGAGTCCGCATACTGTATCTCTGTATTCTATAATCTGACATGGATACCTTTGGAGCATATCAGTTTGCGACGATCATATGAGACGACATCGAAGCGGGTATCGCACACGACAGGCAGAACTAGAAACTTCGACTCCGACTATGTTCACACTGTACCTCTGCATTCTAGCATCTGACATGCCTAGAGCTATAGCAGATACGATCGCACTGACCATATAAGACGACTTCGAAGGACATATAACGAGAACAATAGGCAAGTGAAGATACTTCGACAACATCAGTCTGCACACTGTATCCCTGTATTCTATCATCTCACATAGATACCTCTGGAGCATATCAGTTCGCATCGATCGAATGAGACGACATCCAAACAGGTAGAACACACACAACAGGCAGGACAAGAAACTTCGACTTCGACTATATTTACACTGTAACTTTGCATTCTAGCATCCGACATGCCTACAGTTATAGCAGATACGATCGCACTGACCATATAAGACGACTTCGAAGGACATATAACGAGAACAATAAGCAAGTAAAGATACTTCGACAACATCAGTGTGCACACTGTATCTCTGTATTCTATCATCTCACATAGATACCTCTGGAGTATATATATCCGCAACGATCACATAAGATGACATCGAAGCGTGTATAACGCACACAAAAGGCAGAACAGGAAACTTCGACTTCGACTATGTTTACACTGTAACTTTGCATTCTAGCATCTGACATGCCTACAGTTATAGCAAATACGACCGCACTGAACATATAAGACGACTTTGAAGGACTCATGATGAGAACAAAAAGCGAGTGAAGATACTTCGAGAACTTCAGTCCGCACACTGTATCTCTGTATTCTATCATCTTACATGAATACCTTTGGAGCATATCAAATCGCAACGATCATATGAGACGACATCGAAGCGGGTATAACGCACACAACAGGCAGAACAAGAAACTTCGACTCCGACTATGTTTACACTGTACCTCTGCATCCTAGCATCTGACATGTCTAGAGCTATAGCAGATACGATCGCACTTACCATATAAGACGACTTCGAAGGACATATTATGAGAACATTAGGCAACTGAGGATACTTCGGCAGCATTAGTCAGCACACTGTTTCTCTGTATCTCTTCGTCTCACATGAATACCTTTGGAGCATATCAGTTCGCAACGATCCTATGAGACGACATCGAAGCGGGTATAACGCACACAACAGGCAGAACTAGGAACTTCGACCCCGACTATGCTCACACTGTTACTCCGCATTCTAGCATCTGACATGCCTACAGCTATAGCAGATACGATCGAACTGACCATATAAGACGACTTCGAGGGACATATAACGAGAACAATAGACAAGTGAAGATACTTTGACAACATCAGTGTGCACACTGTATCTCTGTATTCTATCATCTCACATAGATACCTCTGGAGCATATGAGTTCGCAACGATCATATGAGACGCATCTTAAATGCCCATTCAAGGAGTATATATGACAGCTCATTATATGCGAGTGGAGTACTGTACTTTTTCATATCTACTAAACACTTCGATTTCAACAATCAAGAGTCGGTAAACCGGCGTGTTTGCCAAAACTTTGAATTCATCAATCTTGATAAAGAGTCGGTAATGCATCTTATAGGTAGACATTGTCTAGTGTTTCCTGAATAAGAATAACGCTTACAACAGGGAGAACAAGAAACTTCGACTCCGACTATGTTTACACCGTAACTTCGCATTCTAGCATCTGACATGCCCACAATAATTGCAGATACGATCGCACTGACCATATAGGACGACTTCGAAGGACATAAAACGGGAACAATAGACAAGTGGAGATACTTCGATAACATCAGTCCGCACACCGTATCTCTGTATTCTATCATCTCACATGGATACCTCTGAAGCATTTGAGTTCGCAACTATTATATAAGACGACATCGAAGCGGGTATAACGCACACAACAGGAAGAACAAGAAACTTCGACTTCGACTATGTTTACACTGTACCTCTGCATTCTAGCACCTGACATGCCTAGAGCTATAGCAGATTCGATCGCACTGACCATATGAGACGACTTCGAAGGACATATAACGAGAACAAAAGGCAAGTGGAGATACTTCGACAACATCAGTCTGCACACCGTATCTCTGTATTCTATCATCTCACATGGATACCTTTGGAGCATATGAGTTCGCAACTGTTATATAAGACGACATCGAAGCGGGTATAACGCACACAACAGGCAGAACAAGAAACTTCGACTTCGACTATGTTTACACTGTACCTCTGCATTCTAGCATCTGACATGCCTAGAGCTATAGCAGATACGATCGCACTGACCATATAAGACGACTTCGAAGGACATATAACGAGAACAAAAGGCAAGTGGAGATACTTCGACAACATCAGTCTGCACACTGTATCTTAGTGATCCATCATCTCACATGGATACCTCTGGGGCATATATGTTCGCGACGATCATATGAGGCGACATCGAAGCGGGCATAACTCACACAACAGGAAGGACAAGAAACTTCGACTTCGACTATGTTCACACTGTAACTCCGCATTCTAGCATCTGACATGCCTACAGCTATAGCAGATACGATCGCACTGACCATATAAGACGACTTCGAAGAACATATAACGAGAACAATAGGCAAGTGAAGATACTTCGACAACATCAGTCTGCACACTGTATCCCTGTATTCTATCATCTCACATGGATACCTTTGGAGCATTGTAGTTCACAACGAATTTATGAGTTGACATCGCATCGTGTATAACACACAAAACAGGCAGAACAAGAAATTTTGACTTGACTATGTTCACTTTGCATTCTAGCATCTGACATGCATACAGGTATAGCAGATACGATCGCAATGACCATATGAGAAGACTTTGAAGGACTTATAACGGGAACAATAGGCAAGTGAAGATACTTCGACAACATCAGGCCGCACACTGTATCTCTGTATTCTATCATATCACATGGATACCTTTCGAGGATATCAGTTTCCAACGATCATATGAGACGACATCAAATCGAACACAACAAGCTAAAAAAGAAACTTCGACTTCGACTTTGTTCACACTGTTGCTCTGAATTCTAGCATCTGACATGCCTACAGTTGAAACAGATACGATCGCACTGACCATATAGAAATACTCTGAAGGACATATAACGAGATTAATAGGCAAGTGAGGAGACTTCGACAACATCAGTCTGCACACTGTATCTCTGTATATTATCATCTCACATAGATACCTCTAGAGCATATCAGTTCGCATCGATCATATGAGACGACATCCAAACGGGTATAACGCACACAACAGGCAGAACAAAAAACTCCGACTTCGACTATATTCACACTGTAACTTTGCATTCTAGCATCCGACATGCCTACAGTTATAGCAGATACGATCGCACTGACCATATAGGACGACTTCAAAAGACATATAACGAGAACAATAAGCAAGTGAAGATACTTCGACAACATCAGTCTGCACACTGTATCTCTGTATTCAATCATCTCACATAGATACCTCTGGAGTATATATGTTCGCAACGATCACATAAGACGACATCGAAGCGTGTATAATGCACACAATAGGCAGAACAAGAAACTTCGACTTCGACTATGTTCACACTGTAACTTTGCATTCTAGCATCTGGCATGCCTACAGTTATAGCGAATACGACTGCACTGACCATATAAGACGACTTTGAAGGACTCATGATGAGAACAAAAAGCGAGTGAAGATACTTCGAAAACTTCAGTCTGCACACTGTATCTCTGTATTCTATTATCTTACATGAATACCTTTGGAGCCTATCAGTTCGCAACGATCATATGAGACGACATCGAAGCGGGTATAACGCACACAACAGGCAGAACAAGAAACTTAGACTCCGACTATGTTTACACTGTACCTCTGCATTCTAGCATCTGACATGCCTAGAGCTATAGCAGATACGATCGCACTGACCATATAAGACGACTTCGAAGGACATATTACGAGAACATAAGGCAAGTGAGGAAACTTCGATACATTAGTCTGCACACTGTTTCTCAGTATTCCATCATCTCACATGGATACCATTGGAGCATATCAGTTCGCAACTATCCCATGAGACGACATCGAAGCGAGGATATCGAACATAACAGGCAGAAGATGAAACTTTGACTTCGACTATGTTTATCCTGTACCTCTGCATTCTAGCATCTGACATGCCTAGAGCTATAGCAGATACAATCGCACTGACCATATAAGACTACTTCGAAGGACATATAACGAGAACAATAAGCAAGTGGAGATACTTCGACAACATCAGTCTGCACACTGTATCTCTGTGTTCTATCATCCCACATGGATACCTCTGGGACATATATGTTCGCAACTATCATATGAGACGACATCGAAGCGGGTATAACGTACACAACAGGCCGAACAAGAAACTTCGACTTCGACTATGTATACTTTGTAACTTTGCATTATAGCATCTTGAATGCTCATTCAAGAAGTATATATGACAGCCCATTATATGTGAGTGGAGTACTATACTTTTTCATATCCACCACAAACTTCGATTTCAACAATCAAGACTCGGTAAACCGGCGTGTTCGCCAAAACTCCGAAATTATCAATCTTGATAATAAGTCGGTTATCCATCTTATAGGTAGACATTGAATCCTGAATCAAAATAACGCTTACAACAGGGAGAGCAAGAAACTTCGACTTCGACTATGTTCACACTGTAACTTCACATGCTTGCATCTGTAATGCCTACAGTAATTGCAGATACGATTGCACTGACCATATAGGACGACTTCGAAGGACATACAACGAGAACAATAGGCAAGTGAAGATACTTCGACAACATCAGTCCGCATACCGTTTCTCTGTATTTTTTCATCTCACATGGATACCTCTGGTGCATATGAGTTCGCAACTATTATATAAAAAGACATCGAAGCCGGTATAACGTACACAACAGGCAGAACAAGAATCTTCGACCCCGACTATGCTAACACTGTAACTCCGCATTCTAGCATTTGACATGCCAACAGCTATAGCAGATACTGGCCATATTAGACGACTTCGAGGGACATATAACAAGAACAAATGACAAGTGGAGATACTTCGACATCAGTCTGCACACTGTATCTCTGTTTTGTAACATTTCACATGAATACCTTTGTAGCGTGGTAGTTCGCAATGATCATATTTTATGGGACGAAATCAAAACGGGAATAACGCACACAACAGGCAGAACAAGAAACTTCGACTTCGACTATGTCTACACTGTAACTTCGCTTTCAAGCTTCTGGCATGCCTACAGTTATAGCAATAGGATAGGCAAATGAAGATACCTCGACAACATCAGTCCGCACACTATATATCTGTATTCTGTCATCTCACATGGATACCTTTGGAGCATATCAGTTCGCAACGATCATTTGAGACATCAAAACGGGAATAACGCATAAAACAGGGAGAACAAGAAACTTCGACTATGTTCACACTGTGGCTCTGAATTCTAGCATCTGACATGCCTACAGTTGGAACAGATACGATCGCAAAGACCATATAGAAAGAATTTGAAGGACATATAACAAGATTAATAGGCACACTGTATCTCTGTATTTCATCATCTCACATAGATATCTCTGGAGCATATCAGTTCGCATCGACCATATGAGACGACATCAAAACGGGTATAACGCACATAATAGGCAGAACAAGAAACTTCGACTTCGACTATATTTACACTGTAACTTTGCATTCTAGCATCTGACATGCCTACAGTTATAGGATATACGATCGCACTGACCATATAGGACGACTTCAGAGGACATATAACGAGAACAATAGGCAAGTGAAGATACTTCGACAACATCAGTCTGCACACTGTTTCTCTGTATTGTATCATCTCACATAGATACCCCTGTAGCATATATGTTCGCAACAATCATATGAGACTTCATCGAAGCGGGTATAACGCACACAACAGGCAGAACAAGGAACTTCGACCCCGACTATGCTTACACTATTACTCCGCATTCTAGCATCTGACATGCCTACAGCTATAGCAGATACGATCGAACTGACCATATGGGACGACTTTGAAGGGGACTCATAACGGGAACAATAGGCAAATGAAGATACCTCGACAACATCAGTCCGCACATCTGTATTCTGTCATCTCACATGGATACCTTTGGAGCATATCAGTTCGCAACGATCATTTGAGACATCAAAACGGGAATAACGCATAAAACAGGGAGAACAAGAAACTTCGACTATGTTCACACTGTGGCTCTGAATTCTAGCATCTGACATGCCTACAGTTGGAACAGATACGATCGCAAAGACCATATAGAAAGAATTTGAAGGACATATAACAAGATTAATAGGCAAGTGAGGATACTTCGACATCAGTCTGCACACTGTATCTCTGTATTTCATCATCTCACATAGATATCTCTGGAGCATATCAGTTCGCATCGACCATATGAGACGACATCAAAACGGGTATAACGCACATAATAGGCAGAACAAGAAACTTCGACTTCGACTATATTTACACTGTAACTTTGCATTCTAGCATCTGACATGCCTACAGTTATAGGATATACGATCGCACTGACCATATAGGACGACTTCAGAGGACATATAACGAGAACAATAGGCAAGTGAAGATACTTCGACAACATCAGTCTGCACACTGTATCTCTGTATTGTATCATCTCACATAGATACCCCTGTAGCATATATGTTCGCAACAATCATATAAGACTTCATCGAAGCGGGTATAACGCACACAACAGGCAGAACAAGGAACTTCGACCCCGACTATGCTTACACTATTACTCCGCATTCTGGCATGCCTACAGCTATAGCAGATACGATCGAACTGACCATATAAGACGACTTCGAGGGACATATAACGAGAACAATAGGCAAGTGAAAAAACTGTGACAACATCAGTCTGCAACCTGTATCTCTGTATTAACCAGTTAACCGGCGTGTTCGCCAAAACTTCGAATTTATCCATCATGATGATAAGTCGGTTATACATCTTATAGGTAGACATTGTAAAGTGTTTCCTGTTTCAGAATAACGCGCTCAACAAGGGGAACAAGAAACTTCGACTCCGACTATGTTTACTTACACTGTACCTCTGCATTCTAGCATCTGACATGCCTAGAGCTATAGCAGACGATCGCACTGACCATAAAAGACGACTTCGAAGGACATATTACGAGAACATTAGGCGAGTGAAGATACTTCGACAACATTAGTCTGCAAACTGTATCTCTGTATTTCATCATCCCACATGGATACCTTTGGAGCATATCAGTTCACAACACTCCTATAAGACGACATCGAAGCGAGGATAACGAACATAACAGGCAGAACATGAAACTTTGACTTCGACTATGTTTACACTGTACCTCTGCATTTTAGCATCTGACATGCCTAGAGCTATAGCAGATACGATCGCACTGACCATATAAGACGACTCCGAAGGACATAACGAGAACAATAGGCAAGTGGAGATACTTCGACAACATCAGTCTGCACACTGTATCTCTGTGTTCCATCATCTCACATGGATACCTCTGGGGCATATAAGTTCGCAACGATCATATGAGGCGACATCGAAGCGGGCATAACTCACACAACAGGAAGAACAAGAAACTTCGACTCCGACTATGGCCACACTGTAACTCCGCATTCTAGCATCTGACATGCCTATAACTATAGCAGATACGATCGCACTGATCATATAAGACGATTTCGAAGAACATATAAGGAGAACAATAGGCAAGTGAAGATACTTCGACAACATCAGTCTGCACACTGTATCCCTGTATTCTATCATCTCACATGGATACCTTTGGAGCATTGTAGTTCGCAACGATTTTATGAGACGACATCGAAGCGGGTATAACGCACACAAAAGGCAGAACGGGAAACTTCGACTCCGACTATGTTTACTTTGTGACTTTGCATTCTAGCATCTCAAATGCCCATTCAAGGAGTATATATGACAGCTCATTATATGCGAGTGGAGTATTATACTTTTTCATATCTACTAAAAACTTCGATTCCAACAATCATGAGTCGGTAAACAGGCGTGTTCGCCAAAACTTCGAATTTATCAATCTTGATAATAAGTCGGTTGAACATCTCATAGAACAAGAAACTTCGACTCCGACTATGTTTACACTGTACCTCTGCATGCTAGCATTTGACATGCCAGAAGCTATAGCAGATACGATCGAACTGACCATATAAGACGACTTCGAGGGACATATAACGAGAACAATAGACAAGTGAAGATACTTTGACAACATCAGTGTGCACACTGTATCTCTGTATTCTATCATCTCACATAGATACCTCTGGAGCATATGAGTTCGCAACGATCATATGAGACGCATCTTAAATGCCCATTCAAGGAGTATATATGACAGCTCATTATATGCGAGTGGAGTACTGTACTTTTTCATATCTACTAAACACTTCGATTTCAACAATCAAGAGTCGGTAAACCGGCGTGTTCGCCAAAACTTTGAATTTATCAATCTTGATAAAAAGTCGGTTATACATCTTATAGATAGACATTGTCTAGTGTTTCCTGATTCAGAATTACGCTTACAACAGGGAGAACAAGAAACTTCGACATCGACTATGTTTACACCGTTACTTCGCATTCTAGCATCTGACATGCCCACAATAATTGCAGATACGATCGCACTGACCATATAGGACGACTTCGAAGGACATAAAACGGGAACAATAGACAAGTGGAGATACTTCGACAACATCAGTCCGCACACCGTATCTCTGTATTCTATCATCTCACATGGATACCTCTGGAGCATTTGAGTTCGCAACTATTATATAAGACGACATCGAAGCGGGTATAACGCACACAACAGGGAGAACAAGAAACTTCGACTTCGACTATGTTTACACTGTACCTCTGCATTCTAGCACCTGACATGCCTAGAGCTATAGCAGATACGATCGCACTGACTATATAAGACGACTCCGAAGGACTCATGATGAGAACAAAAAGCAAGTGAAGATACTTCGAAAACTTAAGTCCGCATACTGTATCTCTGTATTCTATAATCTCACATGGATACCTTTGGAGCATATCAGTTCGCAACGATCATATGAGACGACATCGAAGCGGGTATCGCACACAACAGGCAGAACTAGAAACTTCGACTCCGACTATGTTTACACTGTACCTCTGCATTCTAGCATCTGACATGCCTAGAGCTATAGCAGATACGATCGCACTGACCATATAAGACGACTTCGAAGGACATATAACGAGAACAATAGGCAAGTGAAGATACTTCGACAACATCAGTCTGCACACTGTATCCCTGTATTCTATCATCTCACATAGATACCTCTGGAGCATATCAGTTCGCATCGATCGAATGAGACGACATCCAAACAGGTAGAACACACACAACAGGCAGAACAAGAAACTTCGACTTCGACTATATTTACACTGTAACTTTGCATTCTAGCATCCGACATGCCTACAGTTATAGCAGATACGATCGCACTGACCATATAGGACGACTTCGAAGGACATATAACGAGAACAACAAGCAAGTAAAGATACTTCGACAACATCAGTGTGCACACTGTATCTCTGTATTCTATCATCTCACATAGATACCTCTGGAGTATATATGTTCGCAACGATCACATAAGACGACATCGAAGCGTGTATAACGCACACAATAGGCAGAACAGGAAACTTCGACTTCGACTATGTTTACACTGTAACTTTGCATTCTAGCATCTGACATGCCTACAGTAATAGCAAATACAACCGCACTGAACATATAAGACGACTTTGAAGGACTCATGATGAGAACAAAAAGCGAGAGAAGATACTTATTACTGGCTGGTGATTATAACTTACCTGAGGCTGTCTGGAGTAATGATGATGGAAGTGGTCTCTCAGTAAGATGTCCTGCAAACTCTGCAGCTAACTTTTTATGTGAATGTTTTTTCATTTCTGAATCTTTATCAAATCAATGATATAAGTAACAATCATGGTGTATGGACCTAATTTTTTTCACACTGTCAGGATATTAATATTACTACATCTGATGACTTACTATTAGATAATAACTTTCATCACGTAGCATACTTCTTTCAAGTTCCACTGAATGTTAAATCTGATAATCTGAGAACTGTATATACTTATTATGATTTTAGAAATGCTGATTATTCTATGTTGAATAACTTTTTCTCATCCATTGATTGGTATAACATTTTTGATAATCTTGATGTTGATTCAATGGTCCGATACTTTTATGATGTTCTTCAGTATGGCTTCAACCTATATGTACCTGTCAAATCATTCAAGAGCTCTACATTTCCAGTATGGTTCTCAAGTGAACTGAAAAGCTTAATTATTGAAAAGAAAAAGGCCCAAAAAATATATAAAACGAGTCTCAGTCCACATGATTATAATGTTTTTTCAAACTTGCGTTCCTTATGTAAGGAACTTTCTTCCCAATGTTATCAATCTTACATGCATAGAGTTGAGTATCATCTTATTGATGAACCCTCCCTATTCTGGAATCATGTTAATAAAATGCGTAAATATAATGAATATCCCAACCATATGTTTTTAGAGGATGAAATTAGTACAAATGGTATTGAATCAGTGAATCTTTTTGCCAAATTCTTTTCAAGTGTTTATCGAGCTGACGATCCTAACTTACAGATACCAAATTATCTAGAAACCGTTAAACAATGTAACAACTTTGTGATCCCTACCTTCAGTTGCCTTGAAATTTTCGAAAACATTACTGAATTACCTAATAAACTCTGTTCTGGACCAGATGGTGTTCCACCTTTTCTCTTGAAAAAATGTGTTTGTACACTTGCAAAACCACTTGAACACATATTCAATCGTTCATTGCAGACATGCTGCTTTCCCGCTTACTGGAAGAGCAGTTATATTACTCCTATTTTCAAATCTGGGAACCGGGAAGATATTACTAATTATAGAGGCATATGTATTCAATCAACTATTCCCAAAATGCTAGATTAAATGGTAACAGCCTATCTGTCAGCACAAATTTCGAATATAATCATTACTGAACAACATGGTTTCTGCTCTGGTAAATCTACCATTAGTAACCTCTTAACATATCAGAACTTCCTGTTGAACGCCTTTGAGAATAAAACCCAAGTTGATAGTATCTTTTCAAAGGCGTTTGACAGGGTGAGTCATACTTTATTAATAGCAAAACTTAGTGATATGGGTATGAATCTTGGTTTGGTAGCATGGATTGAAAGTTTCTTAGTTGGTCGTCAACAGCAGGTGAGGATCAAAAGTTTTTTATCTAACGTAATTCCAGTACTGTCAGGAGTTCCTCAAGGCTCTCATTGTGGACCGTTACTTTTCAATTTGTTTGTCAACGATATTAGCAAATATATTTTTCACTCTGTTTTTACATTATATGCTGATGACTTCAAAATATATAAAGAAATTCAGCATCATAAGTATATTGATCTGCTGCAATCTGATTTGAATAACTTCCATGTCTGGTCTAGAGTTAATTACTTGGACCTCAATATTTCAAAGTGTTTTTGTATCACTTTCTCAATGGGTCATAATTATATTGAAAACGCTTATAGAATAAATAACTCTGTATTGAAGAGAGTCAATGAGATAAAGGACTTAGGCATAATATTCGATATTAAACTAACTTTTAGAAGTCATATTACCAAGGTAGTGAACACTGCATCAAGGAACTTAGGTTTTATTACTAGGAACAGTAAACAATTATCTCCTGAAACACTTGGTTCACTTTATTGCCATCTGGTTAAACCTTCACTTGAGTATGGTTCCATCATTTGAAGGCCTTTTTATCAAATACATATTGATAGTTTAGAGCGAATTCAGAAAAGGTTCCTGAGAACATATTCATATCGCAAGAGTTATCATGTTGCTCATATAAACTACCCAGATATCTTAATGGAGCTTAATCTACTAACTTTAGAAAATCGAAGATTAGTGTTGGATATGTGTTTCCTAATTAAATTGGTCAATGGCCTTATTAATTCTCCAGATCTGCTTAGTTTGATTAGATTTAATACAATGACCAGAACAAGAAATCCTCCTTTATTTTTCTTGACTTCTCACTCAACGAATTATGGCAACAATAACCCTATTTCAAGGCTACAAAGGAATTATGTCGTTCTTCAAAATCATTGTGACCTATTCTGTGGCAGTCTAGGTGAATTCAAAACTAATGTTGTGAAAACAATTAGGAATACCTGATTAATATAATGAGTGCTACATTTCTATGAGTGTAATTTTCATTGCTCCTACTATTATTATTCATATTTTTGTTGTAATTTTTTTTATAAAAATGGTGTAACCGTTGAAATAAATAAATAAATAAATAAATAAATAAATAAATAAATAAATAAATAAATAAATAAATAAATAAATAAATAAATAAATAAATAAATAAATAAATAAATAAATAAATAAATAAATAAATAAATAAATAAATAAATAAATAAATAAATAAATAAATAAATAAATAAATAAATAAATAAATAAATAAATAAATAAATAAATAAATAAATAAATAAATAAATAAAACTTCAGTCCGCACACTGTATCTCTGTATTCTATCATCTTACATGGATACCTTTGGAGCATATCAGTTCGCAACGATCATATGAGACGACATCGAAGCGGGTATAACGCACACAACAGGCAGAACAAGAAACTTCGACTCCGACTATGTTTACACTGTACCTCTGCATTCTAGCATCTGACATGCCTAGAGCTATAGCAGATACGATCGCAGACTTCGAAGGAGGAGCATATCAGTTCGCAACGATCCTATGAGACGACATCGAAGCGGGTATAACGCACACAACAGGCAGAACTAGGAACTTCGACCCCGACTATGCTCACACTGTTACTCCGCATTCTAGCATCTGACATGCCTACAGCTATAGCAGATACGATCGAACTGACTATATAAGACGACTTCGAGGGACATATAACGAGAACAATAGACAAGTGAAGATACTTTGACAACATCAGTGTGCACACTGTATCTCTGTATTCTATCATCTCACATAGAAACCTCTGGAGCATATGAGTTCGCAACGATCATATGAGACGCATCTTGAATGCCCATTCAAGGAGTATATATGACAGCTCATTATATGCGGGTGGAGTACTGTACTTTTTCATATCTACTAAACACTTCGATTTCAACAATCAAGAGTCGGTAAACCGGCGTGTTCGCCAAAACTTTTAATTTATCAATCTTGATAAAAAGTCGGTTATACATCTTATAGATAGACATTGTCTAGTGTTTCCTGATTCAGAATTACGCTCACAACAGGGAGAACAAGAAACTTCGACATCGACTATGTTTACACCGTAACTTCGCATTCTAGCATCTGACATGCCCACAATAATTGCAGATACGATCGCACTGACCATATAGGACGACTTCGAAGGACATAAAACGGGAACAATAGACAAGTGGAGATACTTCGACAACATCAGTCCGCACACCGTATCTCTGTATTCTATCATCTCACATGGATACCTCTGGAGCATTTGAGTTCGCAACTATTATATAAGACGACATCGAAGCGGGTATAACGCACACAACAGGGAGAACAAGAAACTTCGACTTCGACTATGTTTACACTGTACCTCTGCATTCTAGCACCTGACATGCCTAGAGCTATAGCAGATACGATCGCACTGACCATATAAGACGACTTCGAAGGACATATAACGAGAACAAAAGGCAAGTGGAGATACTTCGACAACATCAGTCTGCACACCGTATCTCTGTATTCTATCATCTCACATGGATACCTTTGGAGCATATGAGTTCGCAACTGTTATATAAGACGACATCGAAGCGGGTATAACGCACACAACAGGCAGAACAAGAAACTTCGACTTCGACTATGTTTACACTGTACCTCTGCATTCTAGCATCTGACATGCCTAGAGCTATAGCAGATACGATCGCACTGACCATATAAGACGACTTCGAAGGACATATAACGAGAACAAAAGGCAAGTGGAGATACTTCGACAACATCAGTCTGCACACTGTATCTTTGTGATCCATCATCTCACATGGATACCTCTGGGGCATATATGTTCGCGACGATCATATGAGGCGACATCGAAGCGGGCATAACTCACACAACAGGAAGGACAAGAAACTTCGACTTCGACTATGTTCACACTGTAACTCCGCATTCTAGCATCTGACATGCCTACAGCTATAGCAGATACGATCGCACTGACCATATAAGACGACTTCGAAGAACATATAACGAGAACAATAGGCAAGTGAAGATACTTCGACAACATCAGTCTGCACACTGTATCCCTGTATTCTATCATCTCACATGGATACCTTTGGAGCATTGTAGTTCACAACGAATTTATGAGTTGACATCGCATCGTGTATAACACACAAAACAGGCAGAACAAGAAACTTTGACTTTGACTATGTTCACTTTGCATTCTAGCATCTGACATGCATACAGGTATAGCAGATACGATCGCAATGACCATATGAGACGACTTTGAAGGACTTATAACGAGAACAATAGGCAAGTGAAGATACTTCGACAACATCAGGCCGCACACTGTATCTCTGTATTCTATCATATCACATGGATACCTTTTGAGGATATCAGTTTTCAACGATCATATGAGACGACATCAAATCGAACACAACAAGCTAAAGAAGGAACTTCGACTTCGACTTTGTTTACACTGTGGCTCTGGATTCTAGCATCTGACATGCCTACAGTTAAAACAGATACGATCGCACTGACCATATAGAAATACTCTGAAGGACATATAACGAGATTAATAGGCAAGTGAGGAGACTTCGACAACATCAGTCTGCACACTATATCTCTGTGTATTATCATCTCACATAGATACCTCTAGAGCATATCAGTTCGCATCGATCATATGAGACGACATCCAAACGGGTATAACGCACACAACAGGCAGAACAAAAAACTCCGACTTCGACTATATTCACACTGTAACTTTGCATTCTAGCATCCGACATGCCTACAGTTATAGCAGATACGATCGCACTGACCATATAGGACGACTTCAAAGGACATATAACGAGAACAATAAGCAATTGAAGATACTTCGACAACATCAGTCTGCACACTGTATCTCTGTATTCAATCATCTCACATAGATACCTCTGGAGTATAAACTACTCAACACTAATTTCGTCGCACACCGAAATGTCGCCCCTATTATAATTTGAATAACTTTTTTTAGTTTGAAACAATTTGAATTTGGTTTGCACTGTTCGATAGCTCAGTCCTTCAGCTATAATCTGATACTTCATTGAAACAAAAGGGTATTCAAATAAAATCTCTACATGGTGTTTTCCGACACTGTGCAAAATTTCGGAATATTCAAAAGGCTCTCAAATGGTGAAAAAACATTTTTTCTCAACTTCGACAACAGAGGCATGAAGATGATGTCATTACCTCGAAATATTTCGCGAATCAACTTCCTATCCCTCTTATTTACAGAGTGATCTCAAAAAATCAACTTTTTGGTTTTGAAGCCATAACTTTTTTCCACGTCAACCGATTTTGGAAATCTTAGGCTCATTTTGAAGATTAAACTTCAGATGAAGAGATCTGAATATCATAATTGGCTCAAAATGGCTATCAAAGATCTAGAGTTTTCTTGAAAGTGACCCAAATCTGGAACGCCCTTCGAATCTTGGTTGGGAGGAGAATTGAATGAAAATCAACTTGTTCTCGGACAAACAATTTATTCTGGATGCGTCCATATTTTCCTCGCTCTCAGTAGTCAAGGATTGTGCGTGAGAAAACACAATTGAAACATGTTCTTGCAAAAACATTAGATAATTTCTCCTCTGTAATGCATGACCCGCCGTAACCAACGTTACAATAATCACAATGAGTGACTGACAAACCCGACCAGCTGAGACTCATCATAAATGGTGTACCAACAAGAGCAACGGATTTTGATTTTTTCAATAAAGTGATTTTTTCAACAGTTGTCACATACATAACATGCGATTTAAGAATATGGAGAAGTATCCAAGAATTCAAGCTATTGTAAAAACGCATTTCAAAAATGGTGAAAGTTTCACGAAAACAGTTTGCCAATTACATAAAATTTCAGTCGCAATAATGCGGGCGATAAGCCCTTTGCATGGATCGGACTGTCGTGTTTAGCAGATCCGCGATTTGAAGGGAAGATAACCCTTGTTCCCTCATTTGTGGAATCAGTTCCAACTGGTCGGGCGTTAGATGCGGCATCGAAACTATCAAAATCTGTTTATGATTCGAAAACGACATCTAACCTGACTTGTCAGTCACTTACTGTGATTCTTGTAACGTTGGTTACGGGCCATGCATTACAGAGGAGAAATGGTCTGATGTTGTTGCAAGAACATGTTTCAATTGTGTTTTCTCACGCACATTCTTAAGTACTGAAAGCGAGGAAAATATGGACGCATCCAGAATGAATTGTTTTTCAGAGATCAAGTTGATTTTTATTCAATTCTCCTGCCAACCGAGATTCGGAGGGCGTTCCAGATTTGGGTCACTTTCAAGAAAACTCTAGATCTTTGATAGCCAGTTAATTCTGATATTCAGATCTCCTCATCTGAAGTTTTATCCTCAAAATGAGCCTAAGAGTTCCAAAATCGGTTGACGTGGAAAAAAGTTATGACTGCAAAACCAAAAAGTTCATTTTTTGAGATCACCCTGTAAATAAGAGAGATAGGAAGTTGATTCGCGAAATATCTCGAGGTAATGACATCATCTTCATGCCTCTGTTGTCGAAGTTGAGAAAAAATTTTTTTCACCATTTGAGAGCCTTTTGAATATTCCGAAATTTTGCACGGTGTCGGAAAACACCATGTAGAGATTTTATTTGAATACCCTCATGTTTCAATGAAGTACCAGATTATAGCTGAGGGACTGGGCTATCGAACAGTGTGAACCAAATTCGAATTGTTTCAAACTGAAAAAAGTTATTCACATTATAACAGGGGCGACATTTTGGTATGCGACGAAATTAGTGTTGAGTAGTTTATATGTTCGCAACGATCACATAAGACGACATCGAAGCGTGTATAATGCACACAATAGGCAATACAAGAAACTTCGACTTCGACTATGTTCACACTGTAACTTTGCATTCTAGCATCTGGCATGCCTACAGTTATAGCAAATACGACTGCACTGACCATATAAGACGACTTTGAAGGACTCATGATGAGAACAAAAAGCGAGTGAAGATACTTCGAAAACTTCAGTCCGCACACTGTATCTCTGTATTCTATCATCTTACATGAATACCTTTGGAGCATATCAGTTCGCAACGATCATATGAGACGACATCGAAGCGGGTATAACGCACACAACAGGCAGAACAAGAAACTTAGACTCCGACTATGTTTACACTGTACCTCTGCATTCTAGCATCTGACATGCCTAGAGCTATAGCAGATACGATCGCACTGACCATATAAGACGACTTCGAAGGACATATTACGAGAACATAAGGCAAGTGAGGAAACTTCGATACATTAGTCTGCACACTGTTTCTCAGTATTCCATCATCTCACATGGATACCATTGGAGCATATCAGTTCGCAACTATCCCATGAGACGACATCGAAGTGAGGATATCGAACATAACAGGCAGAAGATGAAACTTTGACTTCGACTTTGTTTATCCTGTACCTCTGCATTCTAGCGTCTGACATGCCTAGAGCAATAGCAGATACCATCGCACTGACCATATAATACTACTTCGAAGGACATATAACGAGAACAATAAGCAAGTGGAGATACTTCGACAACATCAGTCTGCACACTGTATCTCTGTGTTCTATCATCCCACATGGATACCTCTGGGACATATATGTTCGCAACTATCATATGAGACGACATCGAAGCGGGTATAACGTACACAACAGGCCGAACAAGAAACTTCGACTTCGACTATGTATACTTTGTAATTTTGCATCATAACATCTTGAATGCCCATTCAAGAAGTATATATGACAGCCCATTATATGTGAGTGGAGTACTATACTTTTTCATATCCACCAAAAACTTCGATTCCAACAATCAAGACTCGGTAAACCGGCGTGTTCGCCAAAACTCCGAAATTATCAATCTTGATAATAAGTCGGTTATCCATCTTATAGGTAGACATTGAATCCTGAATCAAAATAACGCTTACAACAGGGAGAGCAAGAAACTTCGACTTCGACTATGTTTACACTGTTACTTCGCATGCTAGCATCTGTCATGCCTACAGTAATTGCAGATACGATCGCACTGACCATATAAGACGACTTCGAGGGACATATAACAAGAACAAATGACAAGTGGAGATACTTCGACATCAGTCTGCACACTGTATCTCTGTTTTGTAACATTTTACATGAATACCTTTGTAGCATGGTAGTTCGCAAAGATCATATTTTATGAGACGAAATCAAAACGGGAATAACGCACACAACAGGCAGAACAAGAAACTTCGACTTCGACTATGTCTACACTGTAACTTCGCATTCAAGCTTCTGGCATGCCTACAGTTATAGCAGATGCGATCGCACTGACCATATGGGACGACTTTGAAGAGGACTCATAACGGGAACAATAGGCAAATGAAGATACCTCGACAACATCAGTCCGCACACTATATATCTGTATTCTGTCATCTCACATGGATACCTTTGGAGCATATCAGTTCGCAACGATCATTTGAGACATCAAAACGGGAATAACGCATGAAACAGGGAGAACAAGAAACTTCGACTATGTTCACACTGTGGCTCTGAATTCTAGCATCTGACATGCCTACAGTTGGAACAGATACGATCGCAAAGACCATATAGATAGAATTTGAAGGACACATAACAAGATTAATAGGCAAGTGAGGATACTTCGACATCAGTCTGCACACTGTGTCTCTGTATTTCATCATCTCACATAGATATCTCTGGAGCATATCAGTTCGCATCGACCATATGAGACGACATCAAAACGGGTATAACGCACATAATAGGCAGAACAAGAAACTTCGACTTCGACTATATTCACACTGTAACTTTGCATTCTAGCATCTGACATGCCTACAGTTATAGGATATACGATCGCACTGACCATATAGGACGACTTCAGAAGACATATAACGAGAACAATAGGTGAAGATACTTCGACAACATCAGTCTGCACACTGTATCTCTGTATTGAATCATCTCACATAGATACCCCTGTAGCATATATGTTCGCAACAATCATATAAGACTTCATCGAAGCGGGTATAACGCACACAACAGGCAGAACAAGGAACTTCGACCCCGACTATGCTTACACTATTACTCCGCATTCTAGCATCTGACATGCCTACAGCTATAGCAGATACGATCGAACTGACCATATAAGACGACTTCGAGGGACATATAACGAGAACAATAGGCAAGTGAAAAAACTGTGACAACATCAGTCTGCAACCTGTATCTCTGTATTAACCGGTTAACCGGCGTGTTCGCCAAAACTTCGAATTTATCCATCATGACTGCTAAATCTCTATATTATAATTCTAGAATTAATTGCTCGTCCAACAAGCAGAGAGAATGCTGGAAAATCATCAATGATTTGAGAGGGAAAAATAATACTATTTCTCCCAAGACGAATGTGAATCCTGACACAATGAACGAATTCTACTGTTCCATAGCGGACAAACTAGTTGAAAAGTTATCACCCTCGTTTGACCCTAATTTTTATTTAAGCCATATTTCAATACTTGAGAGTTTTTATTTTGCTCCCACAGATGCCACTGAGATAAGAGAGATCATTGTTGATATTAAAAATAAGAGTACATCTGGGTGGGATGATATATCAGCTAATATATTACTCAAATTAACTCATGAGATGTTACAAGTACTGGCTGACTCAGTTAACCATTCTTTTGCGGCTGGTGTATTTCCTACCTGCTTGAAAATTGCTAATATCATCCCATTATTTAAAGGTGGCGAACTCAATTCCCCTTCTAACTTCAGACCGATTGCTTTGCTACCAGCATTATCGAAAGTGATAGAGAAATTAGTGAAAAAAAGAATGGTGGCTTTAATAAGCAAACATAAAATTTTAAGTCCTGATCAGTATGGCTTTCAAGCATTTAAGAATACGAATGATGCAATTTTTGCATTTCTGGAAAGACTGTTCTTCAGGTTGAATGATGGTGAAGTAGCTGCTGCAGTATTCTGTGATCTATCGAAGGCCTTCGACTGTGTGAATCATAGAATACTGCTGAATAAACTGCATACATATGGTTTCAGAGGTGTACCTTTGCTTTGGTTTCAATCGTACCTAACTGACCGTTCCCAAAGTGTCATTCTTCACAACGAAGCCTCA
The DNA here is from genome assembly GCA_918026855.4 of Phaedon cochleariae. Lineage (NCBI taxonomy): Eukaryota > Metazoa > Arthropoda > Insecta > Coleoptera > Chrysomelidae > Phaedon > Phaedon cochleariae. Next base: position 25,185,964 of record OU896716.1, read on the forward strand.
AAGCAATTAGCAGTTAAACATGGAGTTCCGCAAGGCTCTGTACTTGGTCCCTTGTTATTTTTATTATATGTAAATGACTTGATGCAAATCGATATTCAGGGACAATTCACCGTATTTGCTGACGATACGACTATTCTTTGGCATACAAAGGATTGCTCAGTATTGGAAAATATCATCAACGAGGACTTGAAGAAAGTTAAATTATGGTGTGACACCAATTTATTATCTTTCAATATCAACAAGACAGGAATTATTAATTTCAGATGTCATATCGATAATGTTTTCCTTGAAAATGTATGCCTCAGTAATAGAGATATTAATAAGTTTTTAGGGTTGAACATTGACTCCAAATTGAAATTTGAAACGCACATACTACTTCTAAGTAAAAAGTTAGCATCTGGCTGCTATGCTGTGAGGGTTACTTCAAATGAGTTGGGATTGAATGCCGCCAAAAATGTTTACTATTCACTCATCGAATCACATTTGCGTTACGGCATTTGTTTCTGGGGGACATGTACTGACCATTCATTCAATTCAATTTTCGTTTTACAAAAGAGAGCATTGAGATATATGTGTAAAGCTAGGGTGATGGATTCATGCAGATCATTGTTTCTAGCTCATGGAATATTGACATTAGCTTGCATCTTCATTTTGGAAACTGTTTGCTTAGTCCATAAGAAATATAAAGATTTCAGATTTGTTACACCAACACATAAAACCCGCAACTCTTCAAATTGTATCAAACTTCCCATTCCCACATCGGCTCTGACTAAGAACTCTTTAATTTATGAGAGCAAGAAAATGTTTAATCATCTGCCTATATACCTTCGGGAAATTGACAATGAACTTAAGTTCAGAAAACAAGTCAGAAAGTTTCTGATTGTGAAGGCTTATTATAGTTTGACCGAATTTTATCAAGATTCCTAACCATTTACTTTATTTTATATCTAGACTCGAGTCTAGATTCATTTGATTTATATCTAGACTCTAGACTTATATTATTTCATTTTATTTTATCTTCTTTCATTTTATGTTATTTTATTTATACATTTATGTTGTGATTTAGTTTGTTAGTTAGCCATTGACGCACTATTTTGTTATATGTTATTTTATTTATTGCACTATTTTGTGATAGAGCTCACTGCTCCAAATATTGTTTTTCTCGACTTATAATATTTATGTATTTGTTATCCCAAACCTTTGATCATGTTTTCTTTTTAACCTATACAGGCTTTGTCAATGAGAATCACCTTTCTTCCGACAATAAAGCAAATTTTGATTTGATTTGATTTGATGATGATAAGTCGGTTATACATCTTATAGGTAGACATTGTGAAGTGTTTCCTGTTTCAGAATAACGCGCACAACGAGGGGAACAAGAAACTTCGACTCCGACTATGTTTACTTACACTGTACCTCTGCATTCTAGCATCTGACATGCCTAGAGCAATAACAGATACGATCGCACTGACCATATAAGACGACTTCGAAGGACATATTACGAGAACATTAGGCGAGTGAAGATACTTCGACAACATTAGTCTGCACACTGTATCTCTGTATTTCATCATCTCACATGGATACCTTTGGAGCATATCAGTTCACAACAATCCTATAAGACGACATCGAAGCGAGGATAACGCACATAACAGGCAGAACATGAAACTTTGACTTCGACTATGTTCACACTGTACCTCTGCATTTTAGCATCTGACATGCCTAGAGCTATAGCAGATACGATCGCACTGACCATATAAGACGACTCCGAAGGACATAACGAGAACAATAGGCAAGTGGAGATACTTCGACAACATCAGTCTGCACACTGTATCTCTGTGTTCCATCATCTCACATGGATACCTCTGGGGCATATAAGTTCGCAACGATCATATGAGGCGACATCGAAGCGGGCATAACTCACACAACAGGAAGAACAAGAAACTTCGACTCCGACTATGGTCACACTGTAACTCCGCATTCTAGCATCTGACATGCCTACAACTATCCATCATGATGATAAGTCGGTTATACATCTTATAGGTAGACATTGTAAAGTGTTTCCTGTTTCAGAATAACGCGCTCAACAAGGGGAACAAGAAACTTCGACTCCGACTATGTTTACTTACACTGTACCTCTGCATTCTAGCATCTGACATGCCTAGAGCTATAGCAGATACGATCGCACTGACCATATAAGACGATTTCGAAGAACATATAAGGAGAACAATAGACAAGTGAAGATACTTCGACAACATCAGTCTGCACACTGTATCCCTGTATTCTATCATCTCACATGGATACCTTTGGAGCATTGTAGTTCGCAACGATTTTATGAGACGACATCGAAGCGGGTATAACGCACACAAAAGGCAGAACGGGAAACTTCGACTCCGACTATGTTCACTTTGTGACTTTGCATTCTAGCATCTCAAATGCCCATTCAAGGAGAATATATGACAGCTCATTATATGCGAGTGGAGTATTATACTTTTTCATATCTACTAAAAACTTCGATTCCAACAATCATGAGTCGGTAAACCGGCGTGTTCGCCAAAACTTCGAATTTATCAATCTTGATAATAAGTCGGTTGAACATCTCATAGAACAAGAAACTTCGACTCCGACTATGTTTACACTGTACCTCTGCATGCTAGCATTTGACATGCCAACAGCTATAGCAGATACGATCGCACTGACCATATAAGACGACTTCGAGGGACATATAACGAGAACAAATGACAAGTGAAGATACTTCGACATCAGTCTGCACACTGTATCTCTGTTTTGTAACATTTTACATGAATACCTTCGTAGCATGGTAGTTCGCAACGATAATATTTTATGAGACGAAATCCAAACGGGAATAACGCACACAAAAGGCAGAACAAGAAACTTCGACTTCGACTATGTCTACACTGTCCTGGGGCTTGGGTGGCTACCAGGAGCGTCGGCAGGTGACGGATAGCCGGACGACCTGCAGCGCAGACTGTGCAACCACAGGCACGCTGCAGGCCACCACCGAATAAACAATAAGGCGGCGCTGAGCAACCCTCCAATCTAAGGTGTTACGCGATCCGCGCCGATGGATGCATGGCAGTGGGAGAGCACTCTATCGAACGGAGCCTCGAAGATACCTGGCGACCTCCTCGAGTACCAGCCTTGTCACGCCGTGCGGGGCTCCGGCGTGGTCGACTGCCAATTCCCTAGCTATTCGTGGGACCAACATGAAGAAGGAAAAAAACACAAGCAAAGAAAAGATAGAGCGGGATGGCACCGCAACCCAGGACGCTCAACCGCGTCCTGGCACCTCTCAAGCACCGAGCTCACCTCGGGACACAAAGAGGGAAAAACAGAAGGAAGAGGGAAAACCAGCGGAGCAAACATCCGACAAGGGTTCCTCCTCCAGGAAATCCTTCGCGAAGAACCAGAGGAGACAAATGCCGCTGCCACCTCCAGGCAAGCCCGGAGGTATCGACGATTCGCTGAGAAGGGGCCTCAGCGGGGCAGGAGTAAGATGGTACCTTCGCTTCCTCGAACAGGGCTTGACACCGGAGGAAGCAAGAAGGAAAGCCGTCGAAAGGAAAAAACCCCAGGAGCTGCCACCTCAACAAACGGAGAAGAGGGGGCCTAAAACTCAAACGCCCCCTCAACGTCCGAATACGAAGAGGTGGAAAACTGGAGCGGGAAGTAGCACCGCCACTGCTAAGCAAACTGGGCAAACCACCAGCTATGCTGAGGCAGTCAGCTCAATAAAAATAGCAGTCCTCCCAAAAAACTACCCGGAGGAGACGCTGAGTGCTGAGCAGCTTACAGCACTGGAGGACGCAATCGTGCAGGAGATGATACTGGGCGCGGAATGCGAACTCCAATTCGGGGGAATCCACTTCCGCCCCAGTATGCTCGTGGTAGACTGCGTCAACCAAGAAACGGTGGACTGGATGAGGGCAAAGGCCCCCAGTTTGAGCACCTGGGAGGGTTCAGCGCTGATGGTGTGCCTGGGAGACGACATCCCAAGGGCGCACACCATCACGATGTTCTTTCCCAGGAGCACGGACCTCGAACCAGAGAAGTTGCTAACCCTAGTGAGCACACAAAATAGGGGGCTCCGAACCCAGCTGCGGAAAACACCACGAAGCAAGAAGGAGGGCAACGGCCAGCTCCTTAATCTCGGAATAGACGACGAGTCCTGCGAGGCCATCAGGAATATGGGTTACACCATATTCTACAGGTTCGGGAAAATCCCCGTTCATGGCCTTTGCAAGGACTCGACTGAGAAGAAAAAGGTAGAAGAGGGGAGCAAGACACCATCAGCTCCCACTGCCACAGAAACTACTGTGGCCAGCGAAGCCGAATCGACTGGGAGTATGGACCAGGATACCACGGTCATTCCCAGCGAAGAAGAGCTAATGCTGCTGGATGATGAGGAGGCAAGCACTCCAACACACTAGCAGCAATGGCTACTACAGCATCAGTCAGGTTTGCCCAGGTGAATACTCACCACGCTAAGGGGGCATCAGCCGCCTTATCGAGGGTGTTCACCGGGGCACACTTGGGAGTTGTGTTGATCCAAGAACCTTGGGTCAACAGAGGGCAGATTGAAGGACTGCCGAATTAAGAAGGTAAGGTTATCTGGGATGTCAGGCATGACAACCCTAGAGCTTGCATACTGATAAGGAATGACATTAATTATGTTTGTCTTTCAGAATTTATGACGAGGGACTTAGTGCCTGTACGGGCCAAGATCCACACAGGGCACTCACACCTCGACATAGTAATAGCTTCAGGTTACTTCGCTGGAGTTGGGCAAGCACCACCAGAAGATATACAGAGGCTATCCGACTACTGCATCAGGAGCAAACTACCCCTCCTGCTGGGCTGCGATGCCAATGCCCATAACACCATCTGGGGAAGTACGGACACCAATCAAAGAGGTGAGCAATTGCTAGGATTCATACTTGCGGCTAACTTAAGTATACTGAATGTGGGGTCTACCCCCACCTTTGTAACTAGGGCTAAACAAGAAGTATTAGATATAACGCTCGGCAGCCCGATCATCAGTAGAAGGGTTATACATTGGAAGGTCTCAGACGAACCCTCCCTCTCTGACCACAGAATCATAATGTTCAATGTAGAAGGGCTTGTCACAGAAACCACCTTCATTTGAAATCCTAGAAACACAGACTGGGAAAAATACACCACCAATCTTAAATGTAATTTAGAACAAATCAAGTTCAATGGCAAAAGTCACGTCGAATTTGAGCAGACATTAGAAGCAGTTGATGGGGCAATCATGGATGCATATGAATCCAGCTGCCCCATTAGAGAAAAGAAATCACACAGTGGTACCATTTGGTGGAACGAACACCTGTCAAATCTAAGATCTGAGGTCCGCCGGCTATTCAACAAGGCCAAGCGGGACGGAGATTGGCAGGGTTACACCGAAAGGCTGACGATATTCAACAAAGACATAAGGAAAGCTAAGAGAAATAGCTTCAGGAACTTTTGTGAGACAATCACTTCGAGTCCACCTGCAGCCAGACTGTACAAGGCCATGGCGCGGGGCAGGAAGCAAGGACCAATGTCTCTCAGAAGATCAGATGGTAGCTATACAGAAGATGAAGAGCAACGAGCTCTCCTTTTACTGGAGACGCACTTTCCAGGTAGTACACCATATGATCCCGAAAGAACACTGGAAAAACCAGGCAGAGTAAAACGATAAGACTGGGATGTTGCAAAAACTATTTGCACTCTGGCAAGGTTGAAGTGGGCAATCGACTCTTTCCAACCATTCAAGTCTCCTGGAATTGACGGTATATTTCCAGCCCTTTTACAAAAAGGGCATAAGGAACTACTGCCGTTCATTATCAAGGCAGCCAAACTCAGTCTGGCGTCCGGGTACATACCGAGCAGCTGGACGAGAGCGCGTGTGACTTTCATCCCCAAAGTAGGGAAGAAGGACCCTACCCTTCCGAAGTCATTCAGACCAATCTGTCTCACATCCTTTTTACTGAAGACACCGGAGAAGATCGTAGATAACTACATCAGATGTGAGATACTGGAGAGGGTGCCCTTGCACCTAGGACAGCATGCATATAGGGCGGGCAGATCAACCTAGACCGCCCTTTTCGTGCTCACCGAAAACATCCAGAGATCACTTGAGCATAAAGAAATCGCCATATGCGCATTTCTAGACATAGAGGGGGCATTTGACAACACCTCTCATGAAGCAATGAAGAGAGCTCTAATGAACAAGGGCGTGGACAGAACCACATCCAGATGGATGTGCCAAATGCTGACCACAAGAACAGCTGAAACGAAAGTGGGTAAGAGCAGCTTTCAAATCAGTACGAACAGGGGATGTCGACAAGGAGGGGTACTGTCACCCTTAATGTGGAGTCTAGTGGTAGACGAACTACTCGGGATTCTTACTGAGAACGAAGTAACTTGCTTTGGATATGCGGACGACATAGTCATCATGGCCAAAGGCAAATTTGAAGGCACCCTCTGCGACCTCATAGAGAGAGAGCTAGAGACTACCAGAAGATGGTGCCATTCGGTGGGGTTGAGAATTAACTCAACGGAAACCACATTGGTACCTTTTACTAGAAGAGCGAAGGTTCAGCACTTAAGAGTCATCCGTCTGAACGGAGAAGACCTAGAATGGCAGCAAGGAGTGAAGTATCTAGGGCTCATCCTAGACTGAAAGCTTCTCTGGAATAGACACGTAGAAAAGATCGCCAGTAAGGCAAAATCATCACTGATGGTGTGCAGGAACCTTGCAGGCAAAACATGAGGGTGTAACCCATCAATACTGCGATGGATGTACACCATGCTAGTGAGACCAATGATCACCTACGGAGCAGTAGTGTGGCACGGCAGAACCGAACTCGCCACTACAAGGAAAATATTAGAGGAGGTGCAAAGACTGGCATGTCTTTGCATAACAGGAGCAATGAGATCAGCTCCAACAGCAGCACTAGAGGTCATTCTGGATCTCACACCTCTACACATCGTGGTGAGGAGAACTGCCTATGGAGCACATCTCAGGTTAGCCAAGGTCGGACTAAGAGGGAAAACGCACAGTGTAAGGGGCTCACCCCCCACTGAGATCGCACACCTCGCCGATCTTCCAACAGACCAAATCATTAGGAAGTTCAGTTTTGAGAAGAACTTCCGAGTGGAGCTGAGCAACAAGCGCGAATGGAGCACAGAATCCATCGAATCACTGGGAAGGAATACTGTCGCAACTCAGATGGTTTTGGTAGATTATTTGGCAAACGGCGTGTCCACCACATGTCGCAACTCAGATGTTGCCCTCTTATGGATCGTAACTTGGCTACTCGCTTGGCTTGATGGGAGGATTTTGATCATTTCACCACCCAACCATATTCATCCCCAAATGAAGAGTCAAGATAGTTTTCGTATAAAATTAACATTTATCGATTTAATGGGAAAGTCGTGAATAAATGCTTTTCACATGGAAAAGTAGCAGAGACAAACCATAAAAAATAACCAAACGGAACACAACACAAAACAATCATTCAGAACATGGAAAAAACAGTACTTACATGATGGGGTTGACCAGCAGGATCAAAGTCGGGAAGACGGTACAAATTTTGGCAGCAACTCGTGAATTAGTAACTCAATTACGGAATAAAGTAAATTGTTATCGAAATGCATTTTACTACAATCAAATAGTAATGTAATCAGGAATGAGTGATCAATAATAATCAAAAATCAGTAATGAATTCAGTAATGAATGGCTTATCGATTCGGAATCTATTTATATTTGGAATCGATGCTAACATTGCAATTTTCCGCAATGGCAATGCTCGATACCGGGCGTATGGCTTGGCCCGCATCGCAAGCTAAGCGGTTTCATGCAAATTTTACCGGAACTAGAGTCTATGAACTCCGCTTTGACCTGATCGAAACGTTGTACAAGATGTTTTAATTTGGAAAACCTAATTTATGAATGAAGATCTAGAAATGAACGAAAGTTTGAGTGATGTTATTTCATAGACATTTGTACTTCTTGACACATCTCCCCTGTTTGACGAAGCTGGCCCCACAGCTACAAGTGTCTATAACTACCTATATACATGATACAAAACAATAATCAAATGGAATAATGAATCAATCAAATTGAGTACCTAAGTGATCGAATGAAATGAAGAGTATAAAGTTGTGTAAAAATCATACCTACATCAATGATAAGTAAAAACATTACATGAAAAAAAAATCGTTAGTTAAAAGAAGAGATGTACAAATGAAAAGAACTTGTGATAACTGTCCATTAGATAAGTCTATTTTCTCCGCGTATGTGAGAGTTTCGAAGAGGACCATACTGAAAATCACTTGGTCCGGCACTACACACACTTTAATTGTTTGTTGACACTGAACTCTGTCCTTCCAGTCATCTGAGGTTGCGGTTCCATTTTCCATATGTAAGTGTCGTAGGTCAGTGATGTTTTGTTTCACTTGTAACTTGATACATCCATAACATCGATATCATTACATGGTAGGATTGATGCACGAGAGGTCTGTGAGATGGTCTGATGGCGTCCAATCTCGCCTGGGAGGGGACACTAGCTCTCTGATGAGACGTTTTCTGTGGCAGTGTACGGTTCAGCTTATAGACTGCAATTGCTGCGTTCTGTGGATGCTGCGATCTATCGTCTCCGGAGAAGGAACGAGAAGGGATTTAGGAGAGTATCTCTGTCACTTCATCTGCAGATAACGGAAATTGCTGAATAAGTAGTTTGTCGTCCATTGCTACGTATGCTTCGTTTTTGCAATGATTTCGGTAGTTCGGTACTATCTGCACTTATAATCGGCGTGATTTTCGTATAGTGAGTAGTAGTGCGAACCTAAATGCTTGGGAATATAGACATTACTTTGGTTACTGTATTGACTTCCTGTAGTCGGGGCTCTGGTAAGTTTTGTCCATTCTGCACCTTTCCATCTCAACCTCGTGGAAATTTCGTCTAGGTTTCGTGGATTTTGGCTGCCTTTTGGGCTCCTGTAGCGTCGGAAAAGCATATCGTCATGCGAATTAGGCAGCTCTTCACGGGGCAGCGTATCTACCATTTCGAGGCACATCAGGCGGGATACAAAGTAAGTTGCTTGGGGCATGTATCCTATAGTTGCGATATATTGACTCGGCTTATTCATTCCGTGATAACTGCATTTTCCAATTTTCCAGGGCTCTCTACCATTCGAATTACATCTACCCGATAACTCCAGGTACGATGAAACTTCTCATGGACCAACACCTTTGACGTAGTATATGGACCTGTGACTGTTGGCGGTTCGTGTCGATTCCTGGACTGCATGTTTGTAGTGCCGTCGAGTGTGGTTCTCCATTTCACATGTAACAAGAGAGAAAAAATATCGGCAGTAAGTTCATACAAGAAGTACATATAAAACATCCTAACTAATTATAAAATAATTGAATATAATTGACATAACTTTATCGATTAGCGATCTCTAAAAACAAAACTACCTAAGTAAGTTCATGAGAAAATTAATGTCTCCTGATCTTCCTGTTGCTCATCAAAAAGATAGGTCTACAGGAAAATCAAGATGTACCTATACTGCTATATATCACTTTTTCAAGGATCTCTTTTCTACTATAGGTATATGGAATTGTTTGTTTTATCTTAAATTTCTTCTTGAATTATAGAAAATAGATACTTCCTCGATTTGGAATAGCAATGACACACCCGTATATCCTTGATTTTCATTTTAATGTTTCATTTATTCAATTAATTCTCATTCCTATGTTATCTCAATGTTACCAATTTTTTGTTTTCTAATATTATAGATGTTTTGTCACCCAAAAAAAAAAAAAAAACTCTCATATGTGATATTTATCATAAAACAACTACACTCCTGGCTAATACCTAACGACGAGCATTGAATTACATATGATGAATATCTAGGTATTTTGTGGAAACTTCATCTCGTACATCCTGAATATCGTTAACTTTGTATCTGCCATTATTTCCTCTAATCTGACAATTTGCTTTGTCCCTATTTCTTTTCATATCGCGAGAAAAACATATTATTTCATACATCTGTCGTCTCACTTTGGAACGAATACATCAATTTGCACTTTCGTGTGCCTTCACGTCATTATATCTCTCTCTCTTCACGCATCACATTTACTACGTGACAATAACAAAATAACATCTTTATACTTATTCATACACCATGGCTTGACAGCTGATTTGCAACTATTGTTGTTATTCATCTTCGAGGCGTCCCTCTTATCTTGCATTATCATCTGTCATAAGCGTATCATATTTCAACATAATTCTCCATAATAAATCTTACTTCATCAGATACAACTTTATGTTATGTTCTAGTAATTCGCATATTCAGTATTTTTCTACACACTGAGATTCTATTTCCAAGTACATATAAACATCAAACCATTTAAATAACAAATAAATATCTCGACTTGAACATTGCAATACATGAAATGAACTAAATTGACAAAATGTATAGATAAGCATGAGTAACATCTGTGTATACAGGAATATAAGTATAATAGAATAGTTTGGTGCTAGTGTGGGTGTGTCATGTTCATATTCGCAATATGTTCAATATTTGGGGAGTAACAAAATTCTCCATTATTTTTTCACTTGTATGTGTTTTATCTCCAAATTTAATTATGACAACTAGTTGTCATTCAATAGGACTTGGTATTGCTAAGTGCAATAATAATATACTATTTAGCTATATACAGTCGGTATATTTTTTGATTATTCAGTAACTAGTTGATTGTTAATCTTTCATTTCTTGAAATTGCGTCGCTCTCGAATCAAAATTTCCATACTCATGCAAAGTGCATGACATGCATTGTCAATGATTGCCAATAATTTTCATTGTAATTTATGAATTTATTGAATCTGAATGTACATACACCTCCTACTAGTTACGTTATTTTCATATAAGTTGACTACTCGATTGTGATTTGGCTATAGTTAGGCCCCTCTTGGAAAATATCATTAGTATTATCAAACAATAAAAATCTCCTAGTTTCATTTTGAAATAATGGGTACTCTTATTTATTTTTTCTACAACAGATAAGTATACTGGATATGTAAAAGAAAAAAAAAAAAAAGTTAATTCTGAAGAATTAAACTCAATACAGAAATTGTGTTAATCTGAGTTCAGTTGGTTTTAGCATTCCGAACTGAAATACACCAACAGTAATGCCTTATACGGAAAAAATTCCATATAGAAGCAATTCGGTTATTTAGATGTTAGTTATCACAAAACTCATTATTAATGCGGATCTTCATTATACAAATTGAAATTTCCTAAATCTTGTTTTCTTTCACAAAATAACTTGCACATTTTTGTTATATTCAGTTTTCCAAAGATTCCGATTCATTCATTCTTCATGTTCTTTTGACATTTCATACCTCATTCAATCCTATATTCTATCATCCATAGGCGATTCGAAAAATAGGCCTTTCAGCGCTGAACTTAGTATAATTATTATTTTTAATATTCTACTTTTCGAATCCTCTATTTTTCCTCAAACTACTTGAACCATTCATCACATTCACAAAACATCTCATAATTCACACTGAATAATCAACTTCGGTTTTTATTTTTCATTTGATATATGTATAAATAACTTTTATAAAACTTTCTGCTCTTGAAAATGTTTTGTTCGTTATAGAATCATGAAAAAAAAAACTTTACATCAACAATACTACCAAAATACGTACACCAGAAAAAAATCTCTACTTATCACTCTTCAATAAAAAACAACATGCTCATTACTTCTTCATCTGTCTGTATTCCTCATATATCAACTTTTCCCAAATATCTCATAGGACCTGATTTCATCAGATCATTCCTACAAAAACCGCAATGCTTCAATATCAATCATATTCATCTCATAAACATATATATCATATTCATCTCAAAAAATTATATATCATCTCATATCATATCATTTCATCTCATATCATCATAATAAAACGCAAATCAGAGGCAGTCGTTCAATCCAGTCATCAAGATATTCTTCCACGACCAATCTCTGATATACCGCGCTTCTCCAAAAGTATAATCAACCATTTATACTCATTATTCATCATTATCAACTCATTAATAGACAAACCTACACGGGTGGACGTTCAACCTATACTTCAGGTAATCTGCCACGTCTGCCTGTGTAATTACTCGTCTATGGGGAAACTCTCAATATATAATCAATACAATTCTTCAATTCTCATTATTCATTCTATCAACAATATTCAACTTCACGGAATTTCGAAAATTTATTGAATTATTTGTCTAGTAGCCAAGCACACGTGATTATAGAACTAGCTAGCTCAAATAACCCGATAAAAATGAGAGCATATCATTTGTTATATTCTGGTAGTATGAAATGTTTAAAAAAAATATATGTATCAGATATACACAAGAGCAGAAATGCAACTAATATACTTAAAAAATGCATTAGACACTCTGAAAAACTGAAAACCCATTCAAAAAATGCCGAGAGATATTTCAATCTCAAGTTTATATCAAAGTTTCATTCACAAATTTCTCAACTGAATAACCTGTGTACTCATCAACACTTTGTTGATAATCATTTATTCTCAAGGAAAGAAAGTTGATAGCTAAATTCGAGTAATTTCACCTGAAAACAACTCGACCAATAAGATTATTCAATATTTGAGTACATGCCTACTTATTTAAATATGAACTCTTCAAAATTATTCTCATATAGGCTTAGTGACTGGTGGCTAACCATTATATAGCAGTCTGAAAAAATCATTGAAATCTCTAGGAAAGTATGCATAAATATAAATGTTCAAATAAACTACCTATGCTCATCCAGATGTCATTATTAAATCCCAGATCTAGTATCTTTATTAAATACTATACACATCATAGAAATGAGCGCCTGTTATTTTTCTATTCAGTTGAAAGTAAGCAAGGTCTATGAACTCATAGAAAGCAAAACTGTTGTCAGCAAAGTTGAATTTCGCAAGCAGAGGTATGCCTACTAAGGGCATTATGCTACGGACTTGCACTTATTCATTGAATCGTAGAAAAAAAACTATAATGTTTCAATCAATATTGACTTCGATTTTGTTCTTGATAGGTGAATAAAAAATATATACGTTTATCTAACTGAAGATCTCTAAAAATGTTGTTGAATCAAATCAAGAGTCGAGTAGGTATCATGCATAATTATCATCCTGTGTATTTATTAAACAAAGCTGAAGATACCTATGTTTTACCTTCAAAATATTCAATAAGTATTTGTATTAAAAAGTAGGTATGATTCAAAATGAAGTATATAGTTTGATAATTAGAATTGAAAGCACTTTTTGTAGGAAATTCAGTAAATAGCATTATTGAAGCAAAAAAGTATATATTAAATTATAGATCGTTATTAAAACCTAATGTTACCTATGTGTTGTGCTCTAAACGAAAAAACAAAAAATAATTTTTTGAATAAAGCATTCACTAAAATAAACATAATATCAACTAGTAAAATATGTTAGCAAATAATACCTGGTAATACTACGACCCTTTTCCCTACGAGCTGGATAAATTATTCTCAAAGACACTAATTCATTGCCCAAACAAACAAATCTCATTTTGAATTCTGCAAATATACTAATACTAAAGGAATACTGAGAACTCGCTAGACAATATTTCGAAAAAAAAAACTCTATCAAGGTGATGAGTGATTGCAAAAAATTGTTCGGAATTGAATCCGAATTCTGAAAATCAAAAATCAAAAGTTATACCGTAAATAAAAATTACTGAGCCTACACGTTTGTCAGATATTTCTCAACCTGTTTTTCCAAATGTACCTATTTTTAACATCAAAATTCACGAAATAAACTTCTCAATATTTGCTGTGCTATTTCTTCACGGGTTAGTTGAACTGTGGAGTTTACAGGGCGTACTGGCATTTTTTCAGTGGCGTAGAATGTATATAGTAAGTTTCAAAAGTTTGAAATGAACGTGATTTTTGTTTTTTTTTTCCAAGTCTAGTTTTATTTTTCTTGCCTTAGCCAATGAATATCATCGACGACTTATATTATTACGAGCCATTCGAAGAAATTTTAGGGAAAGTGAATAGAAAATTTATGACTGAGTATCGTGCCAACTGTATGATTACAAATCAGAGTGAGCTGAAAGTGGACAGTTATCCTCAAATTAGGTAGTCATTGACTTATTTATGATACACAACCCCAAGCTGATACTGACGAGACAGGTATTGTAATCTATGTACCATTAGCAAATCAGCAGGTTTGATTCAGGGTGGCTCTAATTGTACACAATTCTCAAAATATGTTATTGGTAATCGCTTAGAAGCTGGTACTGGCGATACAGGTATTCTTCACGATTAGACAATATCAATGATATATTTCCAAGCTGAAGTAAGACAGGTATTGGGCATAATCATTCATAACTCAAGAATTGTGACGTGGTGAGAGAAAATAGATAAAATAAAATGTCAAAATTGAAAATAAAAAGTTGAATTTATGCATGTTCATTACTGAATATTGTCAAGGACGCCCTGTATCTTTGAAAAAAGTAAAAAATCTGAATAATTAGGTACACTTGGATGCTCTGTTAATAAGGGTTGATAGTGCGCAAACAACTCAAAATATATATACCAATAAAAACGAGAGAAAAAAAATTAGGTTGTGCTCCATTTTGGTTGAAAAAAAATTCTTAACGTAATATGATATGATATTTGAGAAAATCATACATGATATATCACCTATACTAATAAATGGATAGCTGACACTGAACGCTCTGTATCTCTGCATGAAAATCGAATGAGTTTCTCAAATACCCCACTTAATAAGAAAAATTGCAATATATAACTAACTTATCTAAAACCAAAATTGAAATATTCAATGTTTCCCAGAAACTTCGTAGAATCACACCCCGTGAAATGAAATGAAATACACAAAATATCACTAGAGAATATTTTTCTAAATCACTTATTATACCATGATAGCAAAATTTCCCAAAATTTTTAGGAACAATGGTGCATGGTTGTATGAATTATATCATTATTATTTTGCCTTTCAAGTTACGCATCAATGAAAAAAGAAAAAAGAAAATTAATTATTCAAGAAAATCTATGGTCTGACAATAGGAAAAAAGTTTAGTTGAAAGTAAATTGAAAGCAAGTATTGAAAAAGTAATTATTGAAATAGATCATTGAATTTACGAAAACTTCATATTTTGAGATGAATCGTGGTTGGATGGGTGTAATAGCTTTATAAAACACAAAATTGACTGGAATAACGGAAATTGATCACAAATCAGAACTTAATAGATTAACTATGAAGAGTTGATCTGTAGGAAGGAGCAAGGCGCCTCCACCACGTGTCGCAACTCAGATGGTTTTGGTAGATTATTTGGCAAACGGCGTGTCCACCACATGTCGCAACTCAGATGTTGCCCTCTTATGGATCGTAACTTGGCTACTCGCTTGGCTTGATGAGAGGATTTTGATCATTTTACCACCCAACCATATTCATCCCCAAATGAAGAGTCAAGATAGTTTTCGTATAAAATTAACATTTATTGATTTAATGGGAAAGTCGTGAATAAATGCTTTCCACATGGAAAAGTAGCAGAGACAAACCATAGAAAATAACCAAACGGAACACAACACAAAACGATCATTCAGAACATGGAAAAAACAGTACTTACATGATGGGGTTGACCAGCAGGATCAAAGTCGGGAAGACGGTACACATTTTGGCAGCAACTCGTGAATTAGTAACTCAATTACGGAATAAAGTAAAGTGTTATCGAAATGCATTTTACTTAGTAACAATCAAATAGTAATGTAATCAGGAATGAGTGATCAATAATAATCAAAAATCAGTAATGAATTCAGTAATGAATGGCTTATCGATTCGGAATCTATTTATATTTGGAATCGATGCTAACATTGCAATTTTCCGCAATGGCAATGCTCGATACCGGGCGTATGGCTTGGCCCGCATCGCAAGCTAAGCGGTTTCATGCAAATTTTACCGGAACTAGAGTCTATGAACTCCGCTTTGACCTGATCGAAACGTTGTACAAGATGTTTTAATTTGGAAAACTTAATTTATGAATGAAGATCTAGAAATGAACGAAAGTTTGAGTGATGTTATTTCATAGACATTTGTACTTCTTGACAATACCATTACTTGGTGTACGGACGGGTCTAAAACACCCGAGGGAACTGGAGCAGGAGTCTTTGGGCCTCGCACCAAATACTTCGAATCCAAGGGACAATTCTCCAGCATTTTTCAAGCGGAAATACATGCCATAGGAAGATGCATCCAGTTCAACCTAGACAGGAAATACCGGAAGAAGGACATCGCGATTTCATCCAATAGCCAAGCAGCCATCAAAGCGTTGAGCTCTCCTTACATCAACTCGAAGATGGTATGGGAATGCCTAAGCAAATTGAATGAGCTAGGCAGCAACAATAAAGTTACCCTCCTCTGGGTGCCAGGGCATATCGGAGTGGAGGGGAATGAACAAGCAGACGCTCTGGCACGACAAGGGGCATCAACGCCACTGATCGGACCAGAGCCATTCTGCGGCCTTGGAAATTCCTATTTCCAAGGAGAACTTGAGAAGGCAGAAGGAGCCTGGAGAGCCAGACAATGGAGAAGACTTCCAGGACTACGGCAGGCTGAAGATCTCCTTGGAAATTTCAACCGAGAAAGATCTAAGACACTGACAAACCTCAGCAAAGAAAGTCTCAAAGCAATAACGGGATTTCTAACGGGGCATTGCAGACTTAAAGAACACCTGAGGAAGCTAGGCTTACAGGAGGACGGCACCTGCAGATTCTGTGAGGAAGAACCAGAAACACCCCATCACATACTGATGGAGTGTGACGCTGTACATCACGAAAGATTGAACATACTGGGAACACACCAGCTGACTGTGGAAGAAATACCACAGCTAGACCCCCTCAGAATCCTCGAATTCCTGAAGGAATTGAATCTCGAGGGGCTGCTATGAACAAGAAATCCTTGATATAGCAGGAGCAGATGGGGCACAATAGATCTAATTGGGTCGCAGCGCATCTGTCACCATCCAACCTACCAATACCAATACCAATGTCTACACTGTAACTTCGCATTCAAGCTTCTGGCATGCCTACAGTTATAACAGATGCGATCGCACTGACCATATGAGACGACTTTGAAGAGGACTCATAACAAGAACAATAGGCAAATGAAGATACTTCGACAACATCAGTCCGCACACTGTATATCTGTATTCTATCATCTCACATGGATACCTTTGGAGCATATCAGTTCGCAACGATCATTTGAGACATCAAAACGGGAATAACGCATGAAACAGGGAGAACAAGAAACTTCGACTATGTTCACACTGTGGCTCTGAATTCTAGCATCTGACATGCCTACAGTTGGAACAGATACGATCGCATTGACCATATAGAAAGACTTTGAAGGACATATAACGAGATTAATAGGCAAGTGAGGATACTTCGACATCAGTCTGCACACTGTATCTCTGTATTTCATCATCTCACATAGATACCTCTATAGCATATCAGTTCGCATCGATCATATGAGACGACATCAAAACGGGTATAACGCACACAACAGGCAGAACAAGAAACTTCGACTTCGACTATATTAACACTGTAACTTCGCATTCTAGCATCTGACATGCCTACAGTTATAGGATATACGATCGCACTGACCATATAGGACTACTTCAGAGGACATGTATCGAGAACAATAGGCAAGTGAAGATACTTCGACAACATCAGTCTGCACACTGTATCTCTGTATTGTATTGTATCATCTCACATAGATACCTCAGTAGCATATATGTTCGCAACGATCATATTAGACTACATACAGAACGAGAAACTTCGACTTCGACTATGTTTACTTTGAAACTTTGCATTCTAGCATCTTAAATGCCCATTTAAGGGGTATATATGACAGCTCATTATATGCGAGTGGAGTACTATTCTTTTTCTTATATACTTAAAACTTCGATTCCAAAAATCAAGAGTCGGTAAACCGGCGTGTTCGCCAAAACTTTCATCATCATGATGATAAGTCGGTTATACATCTTATAGGTAGACATTGTAAAGTGTTTCCTGATTCAGAATAACGCTTACAACAGGGGGAACAAGAAACTTCGACTCCGACTATGTTTACACCGTAACTTCGCAATCTAGTATCTGACATGCCTACAATAATTGCAGATACGACCAGACTGACCATATGGGGAGACTTCGAACGACATATCACGAGGAAAATAGGCAAGTGAAGATACTTCGACAACATCAGTCCGCACACCGTATCTCTGTATTCTATCATCTCACATGGATACCTCTGGAGCATATGAGTTCGCAACTATTATATAAGACGACATCGAAGCGTGTATAACGCACACAATAGGCAGAACAAGAAACTTCGACTTCGACTATGTTTACACTGTAACTTTGCATTCTAGCATCTGACATGCCTACAAACAGTTATAGCAAATACGACCGCACTGACCATATAAGGTGACTTTGAAGGACTCATGATGAGAACAAAAAGCGAGTGAAGATACTTCGACAACATCAGTCCGCACACCGTATCTCTGTATTCTATTATCTCACATGGATACCTCTGGAGCATATCAGTTCGCAACGATCATATAAAACGACATCGAAGCGGGTATAACGCACACAACAAGCAGAACAAGAAACTTCGACTCCCACTATGTTTACACTGTACCTCTGCATTCTAGCATCTGACATGCCTAGAGCTATAGCAGATACGATCGCACTGACCATATAAGACGACTTCGAAGGACATATTACGAGAACATTAGGCAAGTGAGGATACTTCGATACATAAGTCTGCACACTGTTTCTCAGTATTCTATAATCTCACATGGAT
>OU896716.1:25205419-25235419 GCA_918026855.4 Phaedon cochleariae
GTAAACATGGGAAACTGTTTCCCCATTCGTTCAGAGCAATTTTCTGCGGACCAAGCGGATGTGGAAAGACCAATGCGATGCTTTCCCTGCTGTTCAATCCAAATGGCGTGAAATTCAAGAACGTTCACGTGTATTCAAAGTCGTTGTACCAACCGAAATATCGATTGCTGCAACAAGTGTTGGATTGAGTGAAAGGTATTGGGTATCTTCCCTTTGAAGAAAATGATGATGTCATTAGTCCATCAGAAGCGAAAAATCATTCGATATTCATTTTTGATGATGTATCATGCGACAAGCAGCAGAAAATTCGAGAATATTTTTCAATGTGTAGACACAAGGATATTGACGTAGCATACCTATGCCAGACTTTTTCTAAGATACCGAAGCAGCTGGTGCGAGACAACAGTAACCTGTTGGTGTTATTTAGACAGGATGAAAAGAATTTGAAGCATGTGTTCGACGAGCATTTCTCACCAGACATTTCATTCGATCAATTCAAAGCATTGTGCTCAGAGTGTTGGAATTCCAACCAATATGGTGCGATGGTGATTGCAAAAACTTTCGATATGAATGCTGGCAGATATAGAAATGGTTTCGATAATTTCATAAGACTGTGATCTTTGGACCATTCATCAAGATGACGTCAACCAAGATGCATGATGATGTTGCTGATGCGCTGCGCAAGGGAAAAATCATCAAAACTATCGAAATCAATCAGAAGAAAATATTTAGCACTGAAATTGGGCAAGTCTGAGGATGATGATGCGTTACAGAAAATATTCCAACCACTGACATCACTTTTGAAACAAATTGCCTCCGCGTCCAAGGTCATGGAAGAAAAACTCGATGGAACACTTTCAAACATCAAGCGAAACTTAGCAAAGTCGTTGGGGTTAAAAAAGGAGAAGAAGAAGGAGAAGAAGGAGGAAGAGGATGGGGAGGTGGAGAGGGAGCAATCGGATTTGAATCAAAATAATTTCATACCTATGATGGATGTGGCTGATAATGCTGGGCATACTGAAGATGATGATGAGGATGGTTATGACGATGCTGATGATGAACTTTATGTAGATAGTGAAAATATCTCACCGGCTGCAATACATGATTACGTTGATCAGTATCCTGCGATGGCTCAAAAATATCTGACTGAATACTGGACAAATGATGGAAATATCGATACGGTTTATGGTCCCAAATATGATCCAGTAACATCGAAATGGTCTCTCGACGGAAAAGAAATGAATTTCCATCGAAGAACTGGAGATATACTTCTTGATGGCTTTCGGTTCCGTGGCACCCGAGGCCTCTATCAATTACTCTTCTATAATGATTCATCCTTTGCCAAAGATGATACGAACCCATACAAGCAAATACTCTTGCTCACCAAAGCTCATCTGAATTCTGCAGGACGTATGAAGTCTTCCTCTAGACTCAAATACGTAGAAATTATTCGTCCAATGTTCAGATCCGATTCCAGTGGTCGTGGTTTGAAGTTGACATACAGCACAGCACCTATCAAATACATGTATTGGGATGATCTAAACGAATTGGTAGATAGATTGAAGTTGCTCATTGCATCACAGCAAGCCGGAAATACATCAAACGATGACGAGATTTTTGCCATCTTGAACGAATTAAAAGAGGCAGGCATAATACAACATGTGTGACGATTCGGTGACATTTCCGTGTTCCGTGATACTTCCGTGACACTTCCTTGACACTTCCGTGACACTTCCTTGACACTTCCGTGACAGTTTCGTGACACTTCCTTGACACTTCCGTGACAGTTCCGTGACACTCCCATGGCATTTCTATGAGTGAAGGAGCTAATAATTGGCGAGGCAAAGTGCCGACCATTATCGATAACGTACAATACTTCAGTCATTAGCATAATGAGTCTCGACGAATTCGGACGTGGTTCGTTTCCACGCTCAGCTCAGATGGTGACAGTCAGATCTGGATTTTCACATACTCCAACCGGTGATATTGATGTTGGTCATTTGAAGATGTGTAACGTAAAACTGCCAACAGATGCCGCTGATGTTGCAAACAAACAATATGTGGATGAAGTTATATCGCAAATAAAGTTAGATTTCGCGATTGCTTTCGATAATTACGGTGAAAAAATCCGAAATTACCTTGCTGGCTTCAGCAACGAAATAATCAAAGAAAGGAAGAGAGTGGATGTTCATGATCTTAAACTGACATCGTACAATACAAACTTTGTTCAGTTGTCTGGCATAGTGCACAAAATCAACATACATCTGGAGCAGCTGCGCAACAACTCTCTACCAAAACTCGAAAGCGACATCGACTTGAATGTGGAAAATATTCTAGAACTTGCCGATAAGATTGACAACACTGTGAAGAGTTTGCACGATTTGAAGGCTGAGCACCAACACAGCCGTGATTAAGAACGCCAGCTTGCTGATGTCATTGATCAAATGAAAAAAGATCTGGCCAAGATTGCCATCACTCCAAAATCTACGACAACACCACCGTCACCATAAAGGAAGCCTCCTGTGTGAAACCCATCATATAAACTCCTAATCCAACGAAGTCAATATGTCACATTCTAAAGAA
Organism: Phaedon cochleariae; assembly: GCA_918026855.4. NCBI lineage: Eukaryota > Metazoa > Arthropoda > Insecta > Coleoptera > Chrysomelidae > Phaedon > Phaedon cochleariae. Next base: position 25,208,003 of record OU896716.1, read on the forward strand.
AAAATCCAACTCGTCAATGAATTACATAGACCTGCTAGGAAAAAATTTCCAAGGCGCTGCATTATCATCAAAGGTTTGGATGACTTATGGCAAATGGATCTAGCCGAAATGCGACCTTATGCCCCTGTTAATGAGGATCACAAGCTGATAATGGTCGTAATTGATTGTTTTTCCAAGTACCTATGGACTAGACCATTGAAATCAAAAACTGGTACTGAAATTGCTCGAGCATTTGCAGATATCCTATCACATGCTGGCAACACCAGAGTTCCCAAGAACTTGCAAACCGATCAAGGTACTGAGTTCTACAACGAAAAGTTGCCGAACGTGTTATACGGACATTGAAGGAAAAACTATACAAGTACTTTAGTTTGAATGGCTCATACCGTTGGATAGATGTCCTGCCTGAAATCACAAAGAATTTTAATGACACGAAACATACGACGATTAGATGCAAGCCCAGTGACGTCACCAAAGTCAACAAGCCAACAAGACATTCTCAAATCCGTCTACAATCACATTAAAATTGCTGGAATTAGAAAATTCGAGGTTGGTGACATTGTGAGAATCAGCAGAGCCAAACATGTTGTCGAAAAGAATTATACGCCAAATTGGACTACTGAACTATTCAAAATCAAAAAAGTTCGTATTACGAAACCTACTACATATCTCTTGGAAGATTTGCATGGTACTCCGATCAAAGGTGCTTTTTATTCTGAAGAATTGCAAAAAACTATAAATCCTGACATCTATCTAGTGGAAAAAGTTTTAAGAAAAAAAGGCAAAAAGGTGTTTGTCAAATGGTTGGGATTCGATGATACACACAATAGTTGGATTGATTCCAACAATAAATTATAATGCAAACATATGGAAAAGAAGCACACATTCAATGGCTATGAGAGGGCCTTTCATCGATCACTAACAAATAACCTGTTATTCCAATCTGCCGGATATTATGATCAGTCAACAGTTATGGTATAAATAATAAGGACCGACCCAATCCAACACATCAGTTTGATAGCAATGAGTATCGACTCTGGTTATTCGTCTCGTGAAGTGTTTTCCGAAAACGGTAGTACTAGTTCATTGGCAATGATGGATTATCATGGTGACGTTGATAAGTATTTGGAGATGGTTGAGCAAGCAGCGAAAGCTGAATCGTACCTCCTGCTGACTTCATCGTTCCAGTTGTCCACTTACACAATCCAGTGTGGACTCAGTCCAGCTAGACAGTTTATTCCGAGCATCATCCTGAAGAAACCCTTCCATCCAGCGAAAATTTCGTTCTCCACATATGAATGGGCCACCTCCATCGATTCGCTGTATAAGGTACAACAAGACTTTTTTGAAGCACTCCTGCCCTGTTTCATTGATGAATATGATCCTGCCGTTACCACCTGCGAAGACTATATCACCTCAACCGAATTCGTTTGCGATGGTGTCAAAATGTTGTCACTCACCAAATACCACATTACATTCGAATTGGTGGAAGAGGATGTTGCAGACATTTTGAGGGCTGAAACGTGTGTTGTTTCACATCGAGTTGCGCTAATAAACAAATTGGACTTTTCCATGTATTATCAGAACATTTTGAATACTATAGCTGATTGGATTAGAAATAGCCTGACTGATTTGGGTGCGGAAGAGCTTATATCTGGATTTTGTGATGTTTCTGATTGTATGTCTAGTAATGCTCTCAGAGAATATTTTTATTATTGTAAAAATGAGGTTATGTCTGATTTGAATAAAATGTTGTGAAAAATGTGACTAGTTTTTTTTTCACTTCATTAGTATACAACTTGACGCGAGACTAGAAGCATCTGAAATATTTCAGCTCTGCTCGAAAAATCATGAAGTCTGAAATAGCTGTGCTATTGGAGTTTATAAAATCTCCCGCTTCAACTCTGAAAAAATTCACTGAACAAGAATTGCAGTACATTCCAGTAGAATGTCTCATTGAATATGCACATCCTTATGGGCTATTAGGGGTGTGGCACAAACTTCCTCAAGAATATCGCAGAAACTTTAACCTACAAATCAAACTGCCATGCTTCGTTCATTATAATCGTCCCGATTGGACCACACACTAGGATGGACCGCCATCTTCTCAAGAGGCATGTCATTTTTGTAGAAAAGGATCACTTAAATAAAATTATTCATTATAATATATAGCTGTTTTAGTATCCTTCCACTCCCCACATACATCATATTGCAAACACCATCTGTCATACGTCATATGTTATGTATTACGCGACATCAGATATTTTTTGAAAATCTGACAACACCTTATCGACTTCATTAATAATAATTTCCAACGTCTATCAACAATGTGACGGTTATCGCAAATATTTCACCATAAATTTATTCCGACGTAATACTTGTGTGTCTTATCTCTAGAACGCATCTCCTGCTTTGCTCTACCTCTACAGATCCGTTGCAAAGATAAGCGCGCGCCAGCGATGGTTATTATTTTCAACTCGAAGTTTCTTATCTCTGAAATGCATCTCTCGCTTCGCTTTACCTCGATAGATCCGTTCCAAAGATAGGCGCGCGCCAGCGATGGATATTATTTTCGACTCGGAGTTTCTTATCTCTGGAATGCATCTCTCGCTTCACTCTACCTCGATAGATATGTTGCAAAGATAAGCGCGCGCCAGCGATGGATATTATTTTTGACTCGAAGTTTCTTATCTCTGGAATGCATCTCTCGCTTCACTCTACCTCGATAGATCTGTTCCAAAGATAAGCGCGCGCCTGCGATGGATATTATTTTTGACTCGAAGTTTCTTATCTCTGGAATGCATCTCTCGCTTCGCTTTACCTCGATAGATCCGTTGCAAAGATAAGCGCGCGCCAGCGATGGATATTATTTTCGACTCGAAGTTTCTTATATCCGGAATGCATCTCTCGCTTCGCTTTACCTCGATAGATCCGTTACAAAGATAAGCGCGCGCCAGCGATGAATATTATTTTCGACTCAAAGTTTCTTATCTCTGGAATGCATCTCTCGCTTCACTCTACCTCGATAGATCCGTTGAAAAGATAAGCGCGCGCCAGCGATGGATATTATTTTTGACTCGAAGTTTCTTATCTCTGGAATGCATCTCTCGCTTCACTCTACCTCGATAGATCCGTTGCAAAGATAAGCGCGCGCCAGCGATGGATATCCCGTTTGAATAGCATTGAAATAATTGAAATATCACGGAGGTCGGAATATCACAGTGCGTATATACGCTGCCTCATGATGCAAAGGTCCCTGGTTCAATTTCCCAGCAGTGACAGCTTTTTTTTAATTTATTTATCTCCGATGGCGACGTGACGACGTATGAATAATTTGAATTTCGCGCTGGTTTTTAGTGGGCGTAGCCTCCAACCAAATGCTGGTCTCTGATTGGCTTGCCCTGGTAGTCACATAGTCCCTCTACTGTTGAGATACTTCGACAACATCAGTCTGCACACTGTATTCCTGTATTCTATCATCTCACATGGATACCTCTTGAGCATATCAGTTCGCAAAGATCATATGAGACGACATCAAAACGGGTAAAACGAATACAACAGGGAGAACAAGAAACTTCGCATCGACTTTGTTTACACTGTGGCTCTGAATTCTAGCATCTGATATGCCTATAGTTGGAACAGATACGATCGCACTGACCATAAAGAAAGACTGTGAAGGACATATAACGACATTTGAAGGCAAGTGAGGATACTTCGACAACATCATTCTGCACATTGTATCTCTGTATTCTATCATCTCACATAGATACCTCCGAAGCATATTAGGTCGCAACGATTATATAAGACGACATCGAAACGGTTATAACTCACACAATAGTCAGAAAAAAAAAATCTTTGACTCCGTATATGTTCACACTGTAACTTCATATTCTAGAATCTGACATGCCTAGAGCTATAGCAGATACGATCGCACTGACCATAAAAGACGACTTCGAAGGACATATCACGAGAACATTAGGCGAGTGAGGATACTTCGACAACATTAGTCTGCACACTGTATCTCTGTATTTTATCATCTCACATGGATACTTTCGGAGCATATCAGTAAGCAACGATCCTATAAGACGACATCGAAGCGAGGATAACGCACATAACAGGCAGAACATGAAACTTTGACTTCAACTCTGTTTACACTGTACCTCTGCATTCTAGCATCTGACATGCCTAGAGCTATAGCAGATACGATCGCACTGACCATATAAGACGACTCCGAAGGACATATAACGAGAACAATAGACAAGTGGAGATACTTCGACAACATCATTCTGCACACTTTATCTTTGTGTTCCATCATCTCACATGGATACCTCTGGGGCATATATGTTCGGAACGATCATATGAGACGACATCGAAGCGAGCATAACTTACACGACAGCAAGAACAAAGAAACTTCGACTGCGACTATGTTCACACTGTAATTCTTCATTCTAGCATCTGACATGCCTACAGCTTGTGACGTAACTTCACAAAAAGAAATTAAAGCCTCAATGCACGGTGGCCTTTATAGTCGTAGAGCGGTCGTGGGATTTTGAGAAAATTATTTTCTATTTGTTTTTCTTCAAGATGTTATCTGTAAAGCAAACTATGGGCGCCACTCAGAGTTAACTGAGAAGAATTAGGATAGGACAGAACAAAAATATCAAACTATACCTTTTGAAAACCATGCATATAATTACCTAAATGATGTTAGAAGTGCTTACACGCAGTGTGTAATAAGTCAATGTTTACTTCAATTAATGTTGATATAATGACTAATTGAAATGGTTAAATTGAAATTCATAGATTACTTAAGGTTATAATGTTAGTGAAATTTTATCAATGAATAGGTGAGTGTTTCAACTCTATTCTAGGCAATGCCAAAAGATGTGATGTTAGTGAAATTAAATCTATGACAGCCTCACTGTGGCTAGCAAGTGATAATAATAAGTCAACAGGTGACTGGGAATAATAAATGTAAAAAAATACCTAGGTTTCCTATGAAAGGAAATAGCAGCTGTTATTTCGTTTCTCACAAATAGGAGAACACTTATTACAAGGAAACAAAGCATGACACTAGTGAAGATCTATGTCTTCAACTCCTCAATGGTAATCAAAAATTACATCACAAGTAGTACTCACTGAGGGTCATCCATTATTATACTCTTACTCAAAATTAACCATTAATTGTATGGGTGGCTTCCTCATACTCCATAAATTGCATCAGCAAATGGTATCCAATTCATTCATTCATATACATGGTATCCAAACATAAACCAAACAGGCATCAAACTCCAACAGCTGACGAACACTTGTTATTGCCCCATTAGCAATAATATGGGTTGAAATTTGGGAGGCATTGAACCATAAATCCCAATAGTGAAATATAATTCACATCATTTTTATATTAACCAAAACATCCACATCAACAGGTTAGGTTATCATGAAATTGCCGCCATGACGACATGTCATGTGCGCAAGTGCATATCGCACGTGTGAAGTCAGCAAAATGGCTTCAGTGGAAATCAAAAAGGCCTGAAAAGAATATCACGTTGATCGATGTGTTTTCTTATACTTTTATAATTGTGTGAACATTATCAAATGGCTCAAAATTAACCTTATATCATATTTTACATACCTATAGGTTTCAATCGGCCTATTTCCAATATAATTGGCATTTCGAAAGACGGTAAAATAATTTACTTGTTGCTCTGCCAAGCGCCAGTCGAGAGAGAACGATCTCCGTCAATCTTGCTCGAATTTCGGCGGGGTCAAGATTACACCGTCGAACTCAGACACAGAACACTAAGAAATCAGAGCGCTGGGTCTAATTGAGTGCTGTGTGAATTGGCCTCTTCTAGTGACTTTGTATTTAACGTGACATCGATTGTCCACACTGTTTTAATAACACAGGTGAGGCAATCATATAGAAGTGAATTCTCTATGTTGATATTTTAATTGTTATAAATAGAAGAAGAAGTCTTGAGTTTGATGACATAATAAGAATAAGATAAACACATCAACAAGTGAAACTCTTAGCAGGGAAACATATCAGCATCTTCACGTATGACTCGATCACAATCACAGGAAGAAGACGAAAGTTATATACAGGTTGTCCTGACAAATTAATGTTGAACTATTATTTCTCTGTTGAAAATACGATGCATACTGAGTGTTACTCCGAACTGATTGCACTGAAAAAAAATGAATAGTAGAAGGGTCACTTAAGTTTATGAAAGGTTCAAGTGGACCGTTACACATCCCCTCTCCTCACAAAAAAATATTGAACGCAGTGAAAATATTTTTTGAAAATTCATCTACTGGTTGCTAGGTTGAGATGTAATATCTCAGGATTGTGCGGCTGGTAGAATTACATCTAACACAACCTTAGACCATTAAAGGTGTAATTAAACTGGTAAACCAGTCAATCACCAGACCAGCTCATCTGTCGTTGCTGACCGACTCGCTAATCCTTGGTTTGAATGTCCGACATTCACGATAAGAAAAGTTTCCTGAATACATACGGTATCGGAATCAGATTTAAGCAATCCTAGGTGACGGTGATTCAAAAGCACACTTCAGCATAATTTCATCTGGATAAGACATTAGCTCAAAAAATTAACAATATACCTTGATACTGATATATTATAGAGACAATTAGAGACAATTCGATACAAAAAACTACTGATGGAATTCACGCTGTTACTGAACGACTAGACGTTGAATAAGATTCAAACAATACATTCATTCTACATTTGTTGCCACATTCATTCGATACACACACACACTAATTCCGTCTATTCACCATCAGGTGGTGATTCCGGGCCAAAATAAGGCTTCAAGTCCTTCACATGGAACTTGCCTAAGTTTTTTCCATCAGAATCTATCAGTTCATAAACTAATTTTGAAATAACTCTACTGACAGTACAAAGAAGAAACTTTGGAGCTAGTTTTGAGTCAAAGTTCTCACTTTTATTTGAGAGAACAAAATTTCTTTTCCAGACACGATCACCTCTGTGATAAACATCACTGGGTCTTTTACGCAAGTTGTAAGTTCTGGAATTTTTTGAATAAGCTTCAGCTAGCTTTCGTCTAACATCGAGGTATAATTGAGGAACTTTTTCAATCTCATCACCATAATTTACACGATTGATATCATTCAGATCAAAGTCTTTCAAAGATTCAATTTTCCCATAGTAATTTCCTTTTGCCAGAACATATCTACCAAAATTCAAAGTGGTTGGACTGACACCAGTTGCCTCATGAACGGCTGTCCTTAATGCAAAACCTATTTTGTGGATTTCCTCATCCCAATCACGATGATCATCATCTTTTATATAAGATCTAATAGCAGTCTCAAGTACCCTATTGACACGTTCAACAGCATTAACTTGTGCATGATACCGCGCATTATAATAAATTTTAATATCATAACTATCCGCAAGTTGCTTAAAAATTTTGCTTGTGAACTGTACACCGTTATCGCAAGCTAAAACTTGTGGCGCACCGTAAATCAAAATTACTTGTTCCTCAATGAATTTGACAATTTGAGGCGTTGTTGCCTGACGCAGGGGATGAACTAGACAAAATTTTGAAAAGTAGTCAGATACTAATAGAACGTAAGAATATCCGTTTCTAAAACGAGGTAAAGGTCCGAGCAAATCTACTGACACATACTGCCATGGAAAGTTGACTTTCTTGGGCTGTCCCATAAATCCTGGGCGATCAGAAGAGCTTACCTTTTGTTCGCTACATACGTGACGATGTCTCACATATTTTCTTACATCCTGTAACATGCGAGGCCAAAAATATAATTCACGGATTCTATTAACCGTTTTATAGACACCAAGGTGCGCGGCTTGAGCATCATCATGGCATTTCTTGAAAACTAACAGCCTTTGCTGCTTAGGAACAACTAATTTCCATTCGGGGAAATTCGTGGAAAAACCAAGTTCAAGTGGAACATGTTTGTATAAGACACCGCCACGAACATCAAAATCTGGGTATTTTTCCGGAGAATTCAAAACTTTTTCAATTAATGTGGAGTACCATACATCTGCCTCAACATCATTTTGTGAAATTGTGATAACGTTTACCTCTAGAGGAGCTCTAGAAAGTGCATCAGGAAGTATATTCAAAACTCCCTTTCTATGGATAATTTCCATATCAAACATGCTTAGGCGCATTGCCCAACGAGCAAGACGACCTGTAGGGTTTTTTAAATTACTCAACCACAACAGTGAACCGTGGTCGGTTATGACCTTGAAATGTACTCCATCTATATATGGACGAAATTCGTCTACAGCAAACAATATGCCCAAACACTCTTTTTCGGTAGTCGTGAACTTCTTTTCAGAATCAGATAAAGATCGAGATGCGAAAGCGATTATAAACTCCTTTCCATCGATATTTTGAGTTAAAACACTACCTACACCTACATTTGAAGCATCGCACTGCAAAGTGAATTCGCGAGAAGAATCTGGAGAGGCAAGAATTGGTGCTGATACCAAAGCTTCTTTAACCTGACAGAAAGCTGTGTTGGCTTCGTCAGTCCACTGAATTTTCTGTGACTTACGACGACCTTTAAGTAAAGCAGTAATAGGTGCTGTTAAAGATGAATGATCTTTCACAAATCGACGGTAATAACTAATTAGACCTATGAAACGTTTAACCTCCGTAGCTGTCTTGGGTACTGGATACTCTAACATTGATTTGACTTTATCGGGGTCAGTACGTAATCCCTCACGATCTACCATAAATCCTAAATATTTTAAACTTGGACGACAGAAATTACATTTCTCCAAATTAATCGTCAACTTGGCACTCTTAAGTCTCTCGAATACAGAACCCAAAATTTCGATATGTTTCTCGAAGGTAGGCGTCGCAATAATGACGTCATCTAAATATACAAAGCAGAAAGGATCTAATTCAGGACCAAGGATTGTATCCATCAATTTCTGTTGCGTTTGCGCAGCATTGCAAAGTCCGAAGGGCATCACAACAAATTCAAAAAGTCCTCGACCTGGTACAACAAATGCCGTTTTTTCACATGAACTAGGTTCTAAAGGAACTTGCCAAAAAGCAGATTTAAGGTCAATACTACTGAGATATTGTGAACCAGATAATTTCCTAAGAATGTGATCAACAATAGGTAATGGATAGGCACATTTCTTGGTGACAGAATTTAACTTCCTACCGTCGAAGCAAAATCGAGGTTCTCCGTTTGTTTTTTCCACTATTAATACTGGACTTGACCATGGACTTCTAGAAGGACGTACTACTCCGAGTTTCAACATTTTATTTAATTCCTCATTAAGGATCTCTAGTTTATACGGACTCATCAAATGATGCCTTTGCTTGATTGGTTCTGCATTACCAGTATCAATTTTATGAACAATCTTGTCTGTTCTGCCTAATTTGGAAGAAGATAAAATTTGAAATTTATTTATTACTTTCTCTAACTGTAATAACTGACTACTTTGTAATTCTGACTTAGATTGAATACGATTTATTACATTTATCTCACCAATATTCGGGTTTTCTACTGTAAGTCGATTCTGACCAATATAACAAGAATTACTATTAAAATCGAGAGTAACATTGAAGTTTCTACAAAAGTCTGACCCTAATATGAAGCTATGTGAAACAGAAGGTACAACCAAGATTTTCAGAAGTTTCACTATATTATCAATTTCAATTGGCAAGTTGACATAACCTGAAATTGTTTGAGCAGCTCCATCAGCTGTATTAATACTTGAGTCAGCACAATCTAGAATTTGTAAACCAAAAACTTCCAACAAGTCCATACCAGGTCCTCCTATGACGCTATGGCTTGCACCACCATCTACTAAACAAATAATCCGTTTGCCAGAAATATGTACAGCAACATAAGGTCTGTCATCATTTGCTTTATTTACAAAAACCGTATTTGTCTCTCTTAATTTCGAAGAATTATTATTTACAACTTTAGTTATGTACATTTGTCTAACAACATTCAACCATGATTTCCATTCATTGCTAGAAGGTGATTTTATTTCAGAAGCAACAAAAATTCTATTAGGATATGATCTGACATTTAATTGTGGAGTTTCAATACTACAACATTAGTAGGCCATTGAAGAATCATTGGGAGAGCACCGGCCTATCTTGCGCTTCCCCTTTGATCGTTTTTTGAACACAACGGACAATTAGGACGTATGACACCAGGTTTACCGCAACCAAAACAATAGGGTGCCTTGCGCCGATTAGTCTCTCTGAAATTACGATTATCCGGCTGAACATTATTTTCCTGCATAACAGCAACCTGTCTATTAGTATTATTACTTGAAAATTTTCTCTGAGAATTATTATTGTTAAAATTTCTATGTCCATAACTTCTACTATTACCACGGTAATTATTATTATTAGAATATCTCTCATTCCTAATCTGAATACTAGAATCAACATTTGAGCTGGTACCTGGATTATTATTAACATTACTAGAATTGCAACAACATTGATGACCAGAATTTCCTGAGGAATGATGAGCTAAACCTGGTTCGAGTGTAGAAATATTTCGTTTAGGTGGAGGTTGATATCTGGCTTGAACTACGTTTGCATCTTCTAAAGCTCTACATATTTCCAAAAGTTGACTTATGTTGTCGATGGACTGCAATGCCAAGTGTGACTGATAACGAGGTAAAATATTCTTCCTGATGATTTTCAATTTTTCTTTCTCAGGTGGGACATCTATCAAGCAACTGAACGAATTCTCCATCAGAGATAAATAAACTACAATCCGTTCATCATGACCTTGAGTTCTATGACGAATTTCTTCCCAAAGTTGATCATCATAATCTGATGGCAAAAAGTCTCTCTTAAGGGCGTCTACTAATGAATCCCAAGAGTTAAAACGATTTTGTCGGGACTGAGATCTGAACCATTCTCGCGCAATACCATCAAATAAATCTGAAGATGATTGAAACAAATCCTGTTTTGTACAATTCCGTGCAGTGCGTAACTAATCAACACGGTGTAAAAATGACCTAAGGGAACCATTCCTAAGAGAAATCGTGAAAATCATCCATATCTCAAAGTGGTCCAATAAAATTTCAAAAGAAAAACAAAAGACTCAAAGTCAGTCGACCACACATTACACATAAATGTGTGGTCGACTGACTTTGAGTCTTTTGTTTTTCTTTTGACATTCCTAAGAGTCCCATCAAAAGTAATACCCCATTTGTAAACTGGTACTGATCTACTAGCAACAGTGTTTACTGACAGTGCTTGAACCGAGTTGGGTTGGTTTACTATTTGTCCTTTCAAATATTGATCCCGAATTGCAGTCAAATCTTCCTCAAGAGTACTAACTAAGATAATATTATCTCCCCGAAAATTTACAACTTCAACATGACTTGAATCCTTAGGTATTCTACATAATCGACCTAGTACATGATTTATTCTACTCTTCACCGATTCTATACTTTCTGAAACTTCTGAACGTTCATCTTGGAAATCAAAATCTGGTGTCACATACTGGACATCAGGTCTAGCTAAATCTTGTCTCAACTCTCTTCTCAAAAATTTCCTCTTTTGATCAGTGTCTGCCATGTCTACCGCAACACCCCGTATACGTAACTCGTAATTTAATTCTCTAGTCCTCAGATGATTTGGATCTATATTGTAATTAGCCTTCATGATGAAGTTGAAAAATCTCTTCAAAATTTACAAAAATGTGCTGTCAAATCAGTCACCCAGGAGAACACCCTGTATGTAATCCAAGAGAAAAGGTACTAAATCTTGAAAGAGAATTCAGCAAAACTCAATGAATAGGAATAACTAACAACACAGTAAATTAATCAATGCAGCTCACTTCGGAATACAACTCAGAATCACCCTGTACAATCAACACAGAAATTCTCAATAAATCACTCACCAAAAATTCAAAAATTCAAGTACTTACTCAAAATACAAACTTCCTCATGTAAATGGATTATCAACCAGCATAAAATTATCCGGTGCACCCTGTATATATACTCACCAGTGATCAAAAAGTATTGCTCTCAAAAGATTATGCAAAAATGTTGAAGAATAAATATATATATTTTCAGTAATCTGAAATTATATCCACCCTGTATGAATGAAATCGAATCAGACGTGAAAAAACCTAAAAACCTTGAATGGAATTCAATAAAGGAACTGCTGCTGTTTTTGTTTGGAAGGCGTCTGCAAATTAAAAGTAAATCTTTGCAAATAATATTATGCAGTAAACAAAAGGTTTGATTTTTGTTTTGTCCTAGGAATTTGGGAAGGTAAAGAGATTTGTTTGCTTTTGCCTGGGCTTTGAAAAACTCAATAGTACAAACAATTAATGCATAGTTGACATTTGCAAATTCAAAAATAGGCCCCACACGTTAAGGCGCCAATTTTATGTGGCGTAACTTCACAAAAAGAAATTAAAGCCTCAATGCACGGTGGCCTTTATAGTCGTAGAGCGGTCGTAGGATTTTGAGAAAATTATTTTCTATTTGTTTTTCTTCAAGATGTTATCTGTAAAGCAAACTATGGGCGACACTCAGAGTTAACTGAGAAGAATTAGGATAGGACAGAACAAAAATATCAAACTATACCTTTTGAAAACCATGCATATAATTACCTAAATGATGTTAGAAGTGCTTACACGCAGTGTGTAATAAGTCAATGTTTACTACAATTAATGTTAATATAATGACTAATTGAAATGGTTGAATTGAAATTCATAGATTACTTAAGGTTACAATGTTAGTGAAATTTTATCAATGAATAGGTGAGTGTTTCAACTCTATTCTAGGCAATGCCAAAAGATGTGATGTTAGTGAAATTTAATCTATGACAGCCTCACTGTGGCTAGCAAGTGATAATAATAAGTCAACAGGTGACTAAGAATAATAAATGTAAAAAAATACCTAGGTTTCCTATGAAAGGAAATAGCAGCTGTTATTTCGTTTCTCACAAATAGGAGAACACTTATTACAAGGAAACAAAGTATGACACTACTGAAGATCTATGTCTTCAACTCCTCAATGGTAATCAAAAATTACATCACAAGTAGTACTCACTGAGGGTGATCCATTATTATACTCTTACTCAAAATTAACCATTAATTGTATGGGTGGCTTCCTCATACTCCATAAATTGCATCAGCAAATGGTATCCAATTCATTCGTTCATATACATGGTATCCAAACATAAACAAAACAGGCATCAAACTCCAACAGCTAACGAACACTTGTTATTGCCCCATTAGCAATAATATGGGTTGAAATTTGGGAGGCATTGAACCATAAATCCCAATAGTGAAATATAATTCACATCATTTTTATATTAACCAAAACATCCACATCAACAGGTTAGGTTATCATGAAATTGCCGCCATGACGACATGTCATGTGCGCAAGTGCATATCGCACGTGTGAAGTCAGCAAAATGGCTTCAGTGGAAATCAAAAAGGCCTGAAAAGAATATCACGTTGATCGATGTGTTTTCTTATACTTTTATAATTGTGTGAACATTATCAAATGGCTCAAAATTAACCTTATATCATATTTTACATACCTATAGGTTTCAATCGGCCTATTTCCAATATAATTGGCATTTCGAAAGACGGTAAAATAATTTACTTGTTGCTCTGCCAAGCGCCAGTCGAGAGAGAACGATCTCCGTCAATCTTGCTCGAATTTTGGCGGGGTCAAGATTACACCGTCGAACTTAGACACAGAACACTAAGAAATCAGAGCGCTGGGTCTAATTGAGTGCTGTGTGAATTGGCCTCATCTAGTGACTTTGTATTTAACGTGACATCGATTGTCCACACTGTTTTAATAACACAGGTGAGGCAATCATATAGAAGTGAATTCTCTATGTTGATATTTTAATTGTTATAAATAGAAGAAGAAGTCTTGAGTTTGCTGACATAATAAGAATAAGATAAACACATCAACAAGTGAAACTCTTAGCAGGGAAACATATCAGCATCTTCACGTATGACTCGATCACAATCACAGGAAGAAGACGAAAGTTATATACAGGTTGTCCTGACAAATTAATGTTGAACTATTATTTCTCTGTTGAAAATACGATGCATACTGAGTGTTACTCCGAACTGATTGCACTGAAAAAAAATGAATAGTAGAAGGGTCACTTAAGTTTATGAAAGGTTCAAGTGGACCGTTACAAGCTATAGCACATTCGATCGCACTGACCATATAAGACGTCTTCGAAGGACATATAACGAGAACAATAGGCAAGTGAAGATACTTCGACAACATCAGTCTGCACACTGTATCCCTGTATTCTATCATCTCACATGGATACCTTTGGAGCATTGTAGTTCGCAACGATTATATGAGTTGACATCGAATCGTTTATAAAACACAAAACAGGCAGAACAAGAAACTTTGACTTCGACTATGTTCACACTGTTACTTTGCATTCTAGCATCTGACATGCCTACAGTTATAGCAGATCAGATCGCAATGACCATATAAGACCACTTTGAAGGACTTATAACGAGAACAATAGGCAAGTGAAGATACTTCGACAATATCAGGCCGCACACTGTATCTCTGTATTCTATCATATCACATGGATACCTTTTGAGCATATCAGTTCTCAACGATCATATGAGACGACATAAAATCGAACACAACAGGCAGAACAAGGAACTTCGACTCCGACTTTGTTTACACTGTGGCTCTGAATTCTAGCATCTGACATGCCTACAGTTGAAACAGATAAAATCGCACTGACCATATAGAAAGACTCTGAAGGACATATAACGAGATTAATAGGCAAGTGAGGAGACTTCGACAACATCAGTCTGCACACTGTATCTCTGTATTCCATCATCTCACATAGATACCTCTGGAGCATATCAGTTCGCATCGATCATATGAGACGACATCAAAACGGGTAGAACGCACACAACAGGCAGAACAAGAAACTTCGACTTCGACTATATTTACACTGTAACTTCGCATTCTAGCATTCGACATGCCTACAGTTATAGCAGATACGATCGAAATAATGTATTTCCTACTGAATCATTGAAATTCCATATTGAGATCATTCCTTAGAGTAATAACAATTATGAGGTGAAATTTTTAATTCATTGAATGTTTACTCAATTTCGAATACAATCTGAAATTCTTATACCTTTTTGAATTAATAACTTTTTTCTTTTTCACATATTCACTCCACATGTGATGAAAGAGAATCTTGGAGATCTTGTAAATTTTGTACATTCTGTAAATACCTTTTGTAGATATTGTATATCTCCTACTCAATGAAGCTATAACTTCGTGAATATCAGTGACATTATTGATTACTAGAACAATGATTCTAACTTGATTTTCTTTTTCGTTTTCATGAATTCCTACATAAAGGTGAGGAAATATTTGAATTCATAAGATAAAGTGCAATTCTCTTGTCTACTAGGATTAGTAGGATGAGGGTTGGGCTAATGTTTTCTTGCAATTAAGAAAAAATTTGTAATCTCCTAGAGTTTCCAAATTTTTTTCACCGAGTTAGGGTGGTGTGTAACGATTATTCCGTTCCATTGAGATGTTTTTCAATTAATCAATCATTTAATTATCTGACGTCCATTCGATCTTCTATCTACTTCCGCTTATCAGCCCTTCACCGGTTCAATAACCATATCTAATTTATCAAGTCTTGCGCGCTCGTCCTTCCCGCTAGACAGCGACACAGAAGATCGAAGAAGGGATACTGAATAACCAATCAGGAAATGGAATGTTCATGCTAAACGTACCATCGGTGTTGAGGATCGGAGCATTAGGATAGTTCCAGCCTGCTATGGCTAGATGAAAGTATCCTCGCACAGTACTCGTTATTCCAGGATATCTGACAGTGTCCAATTCTTTATTACATAATTCATAGGTGCAGGAATTGAAGAGATAAGCTCCAGCATTGTGGGTTAATGTACCAGTACCACCACCGGTCACCTTCAATTTACCCTTGATGGTAATGATGCCTTCAAACATGGCCAACCACGAATCTGCTTGATTAACCGTTATATCGATGACATCATTGTTCTCGAATGATTTCACATATGGATAATAGGTACGCCATTCCACTTCAGTGATGCTTTCGTCGAGTCTGAGTTTGCGGAAAACGTTGAACACGGGTGCTAACAACATTGTAGTCTTTGAGTGATTTCAGAAACAGGACACTGGATAATGTCAATGTTTTTCTGTTACTGCTGCTGCTGCTTTTCGAAGACACGACTGCTTTGGTGTACGATGTCGAGAGAACTGGTGCTGATAATGTTGCTGATGATGGTATATTATCTGAATTATAGGAGTAATCAAACACTAGTACCATCTTGCGAGTTTCTTCAATTCCAATCTTATGATGATTTCTTCACATCTAAAATTCACCTGCCTGAAATCTTGGTCTAGAATCTGGAGTGTGATGTTAGGCAATTCCCGCCTGCTGACGATAGGTAGGTAGATTAGATTCCTGGGAGTCTCGTCTATCGCGTAACCAGGATCGACTGCAACCGCAAACTCGTAGATCGTATGTGATGGTCTGTCGTTGTAGAGAGCTCCAGCAGTAACGTTGCTATCAATGTGAATGGTTCTCACTTTGGTTATGCTGACCGGCAAATCGGAAGTGTGGACTTGTTGTGCGTTCAACAATCTATTTTAAAATCCCAAGACTTGAGCTATGCTATCCTTCGGGCGAAAATCGATGGCAAACCTGTTGCTCGAAATTTCGCACTTTAGCGTATTGTTGTTGGGCTTCAACAAAAATATATCATCAACGTCCTTTGCACTTGAGATGCCTAATTCTTTGCGAATAAATGTCTCAATGTCCACAATGTCGTATGAACCTCCGGAAATATCGATGATCTTTTCCACCTTGGTCTTATCTTGCAAATAAAACTTGGATCCTTTGTCAATATTTGGTATACTGTTGTATGAATGGAATCCCAATAATGCTAGTCCGTAATCAGAGTCTGGATCGAGTTGAAGTGGTGTCAAAAAGTCTATGGAGAGCGTAGATGTACGACCTTTCAACGTCACTATCAGAGACATGACTGATCCACAATGACCGAGTTACTTGGTCTCATTAAAAAGGAATTCTAAACATAGACGTCCACAATTACTTCGATTGAAATTTTGGTATTGCTCATTATTGTACATGATTTTCGTGCTGACACCCAAATATTGCGCCAATTCTCTGGGCGGTTTCAGATTGCCATAACTATCGAAATATAAGACTTTATCATCATTTTTTATGTAAGCCACCCAATGAGTGCCCGCATGATTGGAGGTATCCAAATTCGATACAGCACACTCGCGATGCCATGGACCGGTGGAAGGTAGAGTGTCCCGCATAAAAACACCTCGAAAATACGGTATTTTCAGCTGTTTGGCATACTTTATCACATCTCTATCGTACATTGATTCATTGGGTAGCTTGTCCAGAAGTCTTTTGAGTTTTTTGATTAATTCTTCAAGTACAGTCCGAATCCTCTCGATTTTTTGCGTAAAAATAGGCCGGAACCTTGTTTTCCGATAGCCTCCATTGCTCTTATATGCCTTTGATCTTCTTCGAGCTTTTTTTGCATTTTTTGCATCAATGACTGTCTTTGCGACTGCTCCGGCTCCTCCAGCTAGAGATCCTAGGACTCCCAAGGCGGCGAAGATTGGTATCAATGGTGAGATACCTCCACTGTGTGGAAGAGGTATGATTCTTGGTACTCTGATTCTTTTTTCACCGCCAGCCCTCTTGATTGCCATTCTGGCTGCATGGAGTGCTTTCAATGCAGATTTATTCAGACCACTTCCTGATGTTGTACTACCACCACCACCATCATCTGACTTTGATAGTACATTTTTTATGGATTTGATAATGTTGGATAGGGATTGCTGTGATACAAGACCCAGGCCAAGTTTTCGTTTAACCTTCATTCCGGTGGTGACAAGCCAAGCAGCAGCCTTCTCTTTGAATTTAGCGTTCTTCGACTTGACTCTCTCCCACCCTCTATTTCCAATATGCAATCGGCTTTGTGCCTGTCTTCTATTGAGGAATTTTGTGAATAGGCGATATCGTGTACTCGACACGCGTCGTCCAACGGATTGATACCGGTGTCTCCTCTTGCAAGTCTTTTATCGAGTTTGGTACCTGGACCACAAAATCTGTAGCCTGAAATGTGTAATTCGATGGGAAGTTTATCGATCAGAGAATTAAGCACACCCTCTCCGTGGTAGAGCAACATGAAGACTGTAGTGAAGGAAGTTCGATAACTCTGCATATACCTAATGAAATGAAAAATATATCATCACATGATGAAGATCATTCAACAAAAACGGATGTTACCCATTGTGAATTTGGATGAAATTTTGTCAACCAAACCACCAGTAAATAGTAAACATGGAAAACTGTTTCCCCTTTCGTTCAGAGCAATTTTTTGCGGACCAAGCGGATGTGGAAAGACCAATGCGATGCTTTCCCTGCTGTTCAATCCAAATGGCGCGAAATTCAAGAACGTTTACGTGTATTCAAAGTCGTTGTACCAACCGAAATATCGATTGCTGCAACAAGTGTTGGATTGAGTGAAAGGTGTTGGGTATCTTCCCTTTGAAGAAAATGATGATGTCATTAGTCCATCAGAAGCGAAAAATCATTCGATATTCATTTTTGATGATGTATCATGCGACAAGCAGCAGAAAATTCGAGAATATTCTTCAATGTGTAGACACAAGGATATTGACGTAGCATACCTATGCCAGACTTTTTCTAAGATACCGAAGCAGCTGGTGCGAGAAAACAGTAACCTGTTGGTGTTATTTAGACAGGATGAAAAGAATTTGAAGCATGGGTTCGACGAGCATTTCTCACCAGACATTTCATTCGATCAATTTAAAGCATTGTGCTCAGAGTGTTGGAATTCCAACCAATATGGTGCGATGGTGATTGCAAAAACTTTCGATATGAATGCTGGCAGATATAGAAATGGTTTCGATAATTTCATAAGACTGTGATCTTTGGACCATTCATCAAGATGACGTCAACCAAGATGCATGATGATGTTGCTGATGCGCTGCGCAAGGGAAAAATCATCAAAACTATCGAAATCAATCAGAAGAAAATATTTAACACTGAAATTGGGCAAGTCTGAGGATGATGATGCGTTACAGAAAATATTCCAACCACTGACATCACCTTTGAAACAAATTGCCTCCGCGTCCAAGGTCATAGAAGAAAAACTCGATGGAACACTTTCAAACATCAAGCGAAACTTAGCAAAGTCGTTGGGGTTAAAAAAGGAGAAGAAGAAGGAGAAGAAGGAGGAAGAGGATGGGGAGGTGGAGAGGGAGCAATCGAATTTGAATCAAAATAATTTCATACCTATGATGGATGTGGCTGATAATGCTGGGCATACTGAAGATGATGATGAGGATGGTTATGACGATGCTGATGATGAACTTTTTGTAGATAGTGAAAATATCTCACCGGCTGCAATACATGATTACGTTCCAAATATGATCCAATAACATCGAAATGGTCTCTCAACGGAGAAGAAATGAATTTCCATCGAAGAACTGGAGATATACTTCTTGATGGTTTTCGGTTCCGTGGCACCCCAGGCCTCTATCAATTACTCTTCTATAATGATTCATCCTTTGCCAAAGATGATACGAACCCATACAAGCAAATACTCTTGCTCACCAAAGCTCATCCGAATTCTGAAGGACGTATGAAGTCTTTCTCTAGACTCAAATACGTAGAAATTATTCGTCCAATGTTCAGATCCAATTCCAGTGGTCGTGGTTTAAAGTTGACATACAGCACAGCACCTATCAAATACATGTATTGGGATGATCTAAACGAATTGGTAGATAGATTGAAGTTGCTCATTGCATCACAGCAAGCCGGAAATACATCAAACGATAACGAGATTGTTGCCATCTTGAACGAATTAGAAGAGGCAGGCATAATACAACATGTGTGACGATTCGGTGACATTTCCGTGTTCCGTGATACTTCCGTGACACTTCCTTGACACTTCCGTGACACTTCCGTGACACTTCCTTGACACTTCCGTGACAGTTTCGTGACACTTCCTTGACACTTCCGTGACAGTTCCGTGACACTCCCATGGCATTTCTATGAGTGAAGGAGCTAATAATTGGCGAGACAAAGTGCCGACCATTATCGATAACGTACAATACTTCAGTCATTAGCATAATGAGTCTCGACGAATTCGGACGTGGTTCATTTCCACGCTCAGCTCAGATGGTGACAATCAGATCTGGATTTTCACATACTCCAACCGGTGATATTGATGTTGGTCATTTGAAGATGTGTAACGTAAAACTG
Organism: Phaedon cochleariae; assembly: GCA_918026855.4. Taxonomy (NCBI): domain Eukaryota; kingdom Metazoa; phylum Arthropoda; class Insecta; order Coleoptera; family Chrysomelidae; genus Phaedon; species Phaedon cochleariae. The sequence continues at coordinate 25,228,367 of OU896716.1, forward strand.
CCAACAGAAGCCGCTGATGTTGCAAACAAACAATATGTGGATGAAGTTATATCGCAAATAAAGTTAGATTTCGCGATTGCTTTCGATAATTACGGTGAAAAAATCCGAAATTACCTTGCTGGCTTCAGCAACGAAATAATCGAAGAAAGGAAGAGAGTGGATGTACATGATCTTAAACTGACATCGTACAATACAAACTTTGTTCAGTTGTCTGGCATAGTGCACAAAATCAACATACATCTGGAGCAGCTGCGCAACAACTCTCTACCAAAACTCGAAAGCGACATCGACTTGAATGTGGAAAATATTCTAGAACTTGTCGATAAGATCGACAACACTGTGAAGAGTTTGCACGATTTGAAGGCTGAGCACCAACACAGCCGTGATTAAGAACGCCAGCTTGCTGATGTCATTGATCAAATGAAAAAAGATCTGGCCAAGATTGCCATCACTCCAAAATCTACGACAACACCACCGCCACCATAAAGGAAGCCTCCTGTGTGAAACCCATCATATAAACTCCTAATCCAACGAAGTCAATATGTCACATTCTAAAGAAAAAATCCAACTCGTCAATGAATTACATAGACCTGCTAGGAAAAAATTTCCAAGGCGCTGCATTATCATCAAAGGTTTGGATGACTTATGGCAAATGGATCTAGCCGAAATGCGACCTTATGCCTCTGTTAATAAGGATCACAAGCTGATAATGGTCGTAATTGATTGTTTTTCCAAGTACCTATGGACTAGACCATTGAAATCAAATACTGGTACTGGAATTGCTCGAGCATTTGCAGATATCCTATCACATGCTAGCAACACCAGAGTTCCCAAGAACTTGCAAACCGATCAAGGTACTGAGTTCTACAACGAAAAGTTTCAAAGTCTGATGAAAAAGTTCTCCATCAACCATTATCATACGTACACCATAATGAATGCAGCCATTGCCGAACGTGTTATACGGACATTGAAGGAAAAACTATACAAGTACTTTAGTTTGAATGGCTCATACCGTTGGATAGATGTCCTGCCTGAAATCACAAAGAATCATAATGACACGAAACATACGACGATTAGATGCAAGCCCAGTGACGTCACCAAAGTCAACAAGCCAACAAGACATTCTCAAATCCGTCTACAATCACATTAAAATTGCTGGAATTAGAAAATTCAACGTTGGTGACATTGTGAGAATCAGTAGAGCCAAACATGTTTCCGAAAAGAATTATACGCCAAATTGGACTACTGAACTATTTAAAATCGTAAAAGTTCGTATTACGAAACCTACTACATATCTCTTGGAAGATTTGCATGGTACTCCGATCAAAGGTGCTTTTCATTCTGAAGAATTGCAAAAAACTATAAATCCTGACATCTATCTAGTGGAAAAAGTTTTAAGAAAAAAAGGCAAAAAGATGTTTGTCAAATGGTTGGGATTCGATGATACACACAATAGTTGGATTGATTCCAACAATAAATTATAATGCAAACATATGGAAAAGAAGCACACATTCAATGGCTATGAGAGGGCCTTTCATCGATCACTAACAAATAACCTGTTATTCCAATCTGCCGGATGTTATGATCAGTCAACAGTTATGGTATAAATAATCAGGACCGACCCAATCCAACACATCAGTTTGATAGCAATGAGTATCGACTCTGGTTATTCGTCTCGTGAAGTGTTTTCCGAAAACGGTAGTACTAGTTCATTGGCAATGATGGATTATTATGGTGACGTTGATACGTATTTGGAGATGGTTGAGCAAGCAGCGAAAGCTGAATCGTACCTCCTGCTGACTTCATCGTTCCAGTTGTCCACTTACACAATCCAGTGTGGACTCAGTCCAGCTAGACAGTTCATTCCGAGCATCATCCTGAAGAAACCCTTTCATCCAGCGAAAATTTCGTTCTCCACATATGAATGGGCCACCTCCATCGATTCGCTGTATAGGGTACAACAAGACTTTTTTGAAGCACTCCTGCCCTGTTTCATTGATGAATATGATCCTGCCGTTACCACCTGCGGAGACTATATCACCATAACCGAATTCGTTTGCGATGGTGTCAAAATGTTGTCACTCACCAAATACCACATTACATTCGAATTGGTGGAAGAGGATGTTGCAGACATTTTGAGGGCTGAAACGTGTGTTGTTTCACATCGAGTTGCGCTAATAAACAAATTGGACTTTTCCATGTATTATCAGAACATTTTGAATACTATAGCTGATTGGATTAGAAATAGCCTGACTGATTTGGGTGCGGAAGAGCTTATCTCTGGATTTTGTGATGTTTCTGATTGTATGTCTAGAAATGCTCTCAGAGAATATTTTTATTACTGTAAAAATGGGGTTATGTCTGATTTGAATAAAATGTTGTGAAAAATGTGACTAGTTTTTTTTTCATTTCATTAGTATACAACTTGACGCGAGACTAGAAGCATCTGAAATATTTTAGCTCTGCTCGAAAAATCATGAAGTCTGAAATAGCTGTGCTATTGGAGTTTATAAAATCTTCCGCTTCAACTCTGAAAAAATTCACTGAACAAGAATTGCAGTACATTCCAGTAGAATGTCTCATTAAATATGCAGATCCCTATGGGCTATTAAGGGTGTGGCACAAACTTCCTCAAGAATATCGCAGCAACTTCAACCTACAAATCAAACTGCCATGCTTCGTTCATTATAATCGTCCTGATTGGACCACACACTGGGATGGACCGCCATCTTCTCAAGAGGCATGTCATTTTTGTAGAAAAGGATCACTTAAATAAAATTATTCATTATAATATATAGCTGTTTTAGTATCCTTCCACTCCCCACATACATCATATTGCAAACACCATCTGTCATACGTCATATGTTATGTATTACGCGACATCAGATATTTTTTGAAAATCTGACAACACCTTATCGACTTCATTAATAATAATTTCCAACGTCTATCAACAATGTGACGGTTATCGCAAATATTTCACCATAAATTTAGTTCGATGTAATACTTGTGTGTCTTATCTCTAGAACGCATCTCCCGCTTTGCTCTACCTCTACAGATCCGTTGCAAAGATAAGCGCGCGCCAGCGATGGTTATTATTTTCAACTCAAAGTTTCTCATCTCTGGAATGCATCTCTCGCTTCGCTTTACCTCGATAGATCCGTTCCAAAGATAGGCGCGCGCCAGCGATGGATATTATTTCCGACTCGGAGTTTCTTATCTCTGGGATGCATCTCTCGCTTCACTCTACCTCGATAGATATGTTGCAAAGATAAGCGCGCGCCAGCGATGGATATTATTTTCGACTCGAAGTTTCTTATCTCTGGAATGCATCTCTCGCTTCACTCTACCTCGATAGATCTGTTCCAAAGATAAGCGCGCGCCTGCGATGAATATTATTTTTGACTCGAAGTTTCTTATCTCTGGAATGCATCTCTCGCTTCGCTTTACCTCGATAGATCCGTTGCAAAGATAAGCGCGCGCCAGCGATGGATATTATTTTCGACTCGAAGTTTCTTATATCTGGAATGCATCTCTCGCTTCGCTTTACCTCGATAGATCCGTTCCAAAGATAAGCGCGCGCCAGCGATGGATAATATTTTCGACTCGAAGTTTCTTATCTCTGGAATGCATTTCTCGCTTCACTCTACCTCGATAGATCCGTTGAAAAGATAAGCGCGCGCCAGCGATGGATATTATTTTTGACTCGAAGTTTCTTATCTCTGGAATGCATCTCTCGCTTCACTCTACCTCGATAGATCCGTTGCAAAGATAAGCGCGCGCCAGCGATGGATATCCCGTTTGAATAGCATTGAAATAATTGAAATATCACGGAGGTCGCAAAATCACAGTGCGTATATACGCTGCCTCATGATGCAAAGGTCCCTGGTTCAATTTCCCAGCAGTGACAGCTTTTTTTAATTTATTTATCTACGATGGCGACGTGACGACGTATGAATAATTCGAATTTCGCGCTGGTTTTTAGTGGGCGTAGCCTCCAACCAAATGCTGGTCTCTGATTGGCTTGCCCTGGTAGTCACATAGTCCCTCTACTGTTGAGATACTCCGACAACATCAGTCTGCACACTGTATTCCTGTATTCTATCATCTCACATGGATACCTCTTGAGCATATCAGTTCGCAAAGATCATATGAGACGACATCAAAACGGGTAAAACGAATACAACAGGGAGAACAAGAAACTTCGCATCGACTATGTTTACACTGTGGCTCTGAATTCTAGCATCTGACATGCCTATAGTTGGAACAGATACGATCGCACTGACCATAAAGAAAGACTGTGAAGGACATATAACGACATTTAAAGGCAAGTGAGGATACTTCGACAACATCATTCTGCACATTGTATCTCTGTATTCTATCATCTCACATAGATACCTCCGAAGCATATTAGGTCGCAACGATTATATAAGACGACATCGAAACGGTTATAACTCACACAATAGGCAGAAAAAAAAAACTTTGACTTCGTATATGTTCACACTGTAACTTCATATTCTAGAATCTGACATGCCTACAGCTATAGTAGATACGATCGCGCTGACCATATAAGATGACTCCGAAGGACATATAACGAGTACAATAGGCAAGTGTAGATACTTCGAAAACATCAGTCTGCTCACTGTATCTCTGTACTCTATCACCCCACATGAATTTCTGAGGAGCATATCAGTTCGCATCGATCATATGAGACGACATCAAAACGGGTATAACGCACACAACAGGCAGAACAAGAAACTTCGACTTCGACTATGTATACACTGTAACTTTGCATTCTAGCATCTGACATGCCTACTGTTATAGCAGATTTGATCGCACTGACCATATAGGACGACTTCGAAGGACATATGACGAGAACAATAGGCAAGTGAGATACTTCGACAACATCAGTCTGCACACTGTATCTCTGTATTCTATCATCTCACATAGATACCTCTGGAGCATGAAAATTCGCAACGATCATATGAGACGACATCGAAGCGGGTATAACGCACACAACAGGCAGAACGAGAAACTTCGACTTCGACTATGTTTACTTTGTAACTTTGCATTCTAGCATCTCGAATGCCCATTTCAGGAGTATATATGACAGCTCATTATATGCGAGTGGAGTACTTTACTTTTTCATATCTACTAAAAATTTCGATTCGAACAATCAAGAGTCGGTGAACCGGCGTGTTCGCCAAAACTTCGAATTTATCAATCTTGATAATGAGTCGGTTATACATCTTATAGGTAGACATTGTCTAGTGTATCCTGGATCAAGATAACGCTTACAACAGGGAGAACAAGAAACTTCGGCTTCGACTATGTTTACACCGTAACTTCGAATTCTCGCATCTCTGTATTATCCCATCCCACATAGATACCTCTGAAGCATATATGTTCGCAACGATCATATAAGACGACATCGAAGCTGGTATAACGCACACAACAAGCAGAACAAGAAACTTCGACTCCGACTACCCTTACACTGTAACTCCGCATTCTCACATCTGACATGCCTACAACAATAGCAGGTACGATCGCACTGACCATATATGACGACTTCGAAGGACATATAACAAGAACAATAGGCGAGTGAAGATACTTCGACAACATCAGTCTGCACACTGTATCTCTGTATTCTATCAACACACATGGATACCTTTGGAGCATGGTAGTTCGCAACGATCATATGAGTTGACATCGAATCGGGTATAATGCACACAACAGGCAGAACAAGAAACTTCAACTTCGACTATGTTTACTTTGTACCTTTGCATTCTAGCATATCAAATGCCCATTCAAGGAGCTCATTATATGCGAGTGGAGTACTATACTTTTTCATATCTACTAAAAACCTCGATTCCAACAATCAAGAGTCGGTAAACCGGCGCGTTCGCCAAAACTTCGGATTTATCGATCTTAATAATAAGTCTGTTATACATCTTATAGGTAGACATTGTCAAGTGTTTCCTGATTCAAAATAACGCTTACAACAGGAAGAACAAGAAACTTCGACATCGACTATGTTTACACCGTAACTTCGCATTCTAGCATCTGACATGCCTACAATAATTGCAGATACGATCGCACTGACCATATAGGACGACTTCGAAGGACATATAACGAGAACAAAAGGCAAGTGGAAATACTTCGACAACATCAGTCCGCACACCGTATCTCTGTATTCTATCATCTCACATGGATACCTCTGGAGCATATGAGTTCGCAACTATTATATGAGACGACATCGAGGCAGGTATAACGCACACAACAGGCAGAACAAGAAACTTCGACTTCGACTATGTTTACACTGTTACTTCGCATTCTAGCATCTGACATGCCTACAGTTATAGCAAATACGATCGCACTGACCATATAAGACGACTTTGAAGGACTCATGATGAGAACAAAAAGCAAGTGAAGATACTTCGAAAACTTCAGTCCGCACACTGTATCTCTGTATTCTATCATCTCACATGGATACCTTTGGAGCATATCAGTTCGCAACGATCATACGAGACGACATCGAAGCGGGTATAACGCACACAACAGGCAGAACAAGAAACTTCGACTCGGACTATGTTTGCACTGTACCTCTGCATTCTAGCATCTGACATGCCTAGAGCTATAGCAGATACAATCGCACTGACCATAAAAGACGACTTCGAAGGACATATCACGAGAACATTAGGCGAGTGAGGATACTTCGACAACATTAGTCTGCACACTGTATCTCTGTATTTTATCATCTCACATGGATACTTTCGGAGCATATCAGTAAGCAACGATCCTATAAGACGACATCGAAGCGAGGATAACGCACATAACAGACAGAACATGAAACTTTGACTTCAACTATGTTTACACTGTACCTCTGCATTCTAGCATCTGACATGCCTAGAGCTATAGCAGATACGATCGCACTGACCATATAAGACGACTCCGAAGGACATATAACGAGAACAATAGACAAGTGGAGATACTTCGACAACATCATTCTGCACACTTTATCTTTGTGTTCCATCATCTCACATGGATACCTCTGGG
>OU896716.1:25235919-25281692 GCA_918026855.4 Phaedon cochleariae
TGTCTAGTGTTTCCTGAATCAAAATAACGCTTATAACAGGGAGAGCAAGAAACTTCGACTTCGACCATGTTTACACTATAACTTCGCATTCTAGCATCCGACATGCCTACAGTAATTGCAGATACGATTGCACTGACCATATAGGACGAATTCGAAGGACATACAACGAGAACAATAGGCAAGTGGAGATACTTCGACAACATTAGTCCGCATACCGTTTCTCTGTATTCTATCATCTCACATGGATATCTCTGGAGCATATGAGTTCGCAACTATTATATAAAAAGACATCGAACAGGTATAACGCACACAACAGGCAGAACAAGAAACTTCGACCCCGACTATGCTTACACTGTAACTTCGCATTCAAGCTTCTGACATGCCCACAGTTATAGCAGATGCGATCGCACTGACCATATGAGACGATTTTGAAGAGGACTCATAACGAGAACAATAGGCAAATAAACACACTTTGACAACATCAGTCTGCACACTGTATATCTGTATTCTATCATCTCACATGGATACCTTTGGAGCATATCAGTTCGCAACGATCATTTGAGACATCAAAACGGGAATAACGCATAAAACAGGGAGAACAAGAAACTTCGACTATGTTCACACCGTGGCTCTGAATTCAAGCATCTGACATGCCTACAGTTGAAACAGATACGATCGCATTGACCATATAGAAAGACTTCGAAGGACATATAACGAGATTAATAGGCAAGTGAGGATACTTCGACATCAGTCTAGACACTGTATCTCTGTATTTAATCATCTCACATAAATACCTCTTGTTCCTTTGGAATATTTTCTCTTATTTTCATTGATATATTTTAGTTGTTTAATTATATTTTTCATCCTGTATGAGTGAAAGAAGACATGTCAATACATAAGTCAGTCAGAAAATTGGTGTCTTGTCACTGACGAAAATTCGTTAAATCGTATATTCAAAGGCGAGATTTGTATAAACCAAAATATAACCGGAGTCCGATACATAGTGGTCCTTCGAGAGAAGAAATCAGCTAGTGGATAATGTCCAAATCTTCACCGCCAAGAAGGAGTACCAGACTAACAAAGGGAAAAATACCAGTAAGGTTTCTGGTTGATGTCATGGAGAACCGACCAGCACAAAATGAAAACTTGCAAGATGGTGTCATGGATAATAAAGAGGTATCTACTGTCTGTAGGTTAATCGAGGAGGTGGTACATTCATTTTACTTGGTTCTTTGGGATTTTCTCTCCTCGTTTCTATAAAATAAAAGTATTCGTATTATTTCAATATATTTGTAGAGGGACAAATCAGATGATTTGCCCCAAAATGTCACTGCGTTTAACAAATTTTTCTATCAGGTAGTCTAAAAGAAAAATCCAGTAGCTTGTCAGTGACAATTTGTTTGAAAAAATTTTTGAAGGAAAGAAATATAGATATATTGAAAAAATATCGAATTTGTACTTATCTTTGGACGTTTCGGGACCGATTCTGCTCCCGTTCTCAACATGTAAATGCAAATTATTTTTCATTGAAATTTTTGCTGCGTATAGTTTGACACTTTTCAATGTCATACTGATGTTGGCATATGAATGAGTGATTTTAGTCTACAAATGAGTTACAGGATGTTTTCATTAATTGATCTTGAATCTACCATTTTCATGTTCAGTTTTCAGTAGTGAATACCATGTTCTATCAATATCAACTGAACAGGAAGCAATGCTATTGTCTCCGTTTAGAAGAATGCAAGCGGATTCCTTTATTTTTCTTTTTTGTTTGTTATCTTCCTTTCCTATGATTTTGATATTATTCCACTGTGCCATATGTTGTCCATCTTCAGTGAGGATATGTTCAGTTAGCTTCGATTTATCGATATGTCTTTTCTTGATATTGTACTTGTGTTCTTTTGTCCTTACTGAGAGAGGTCTCTCCGTTTCACTGTGTTCGAAACTGAAAATACAATGAGATCCATTCTAACTCAAACAAAGCCAAAAAATGAAGAACAATCATCTAAAAATTGTATTTATAGTATACCTTGTGTTTGTGGAAAGTATTATACAGGTGAAACGAAGAGACCTCTCTCAGTAAGGACAAAAGAACACAAGTACAATATCAAGAAAAGACATATCGATAAATCGAAGCTAACTGAACATATCCTCACTGAAGATGGACAACATATGGCACAGTGGAATAATATCAAAATCATAGGAAAGGAAGATAACAAACAAAAAAGAAAAATTAAGGAATCCGCTTGCATTCTTCTAAACGGAGACAATAGCATTGCTTCCTGTTCAGTTGATATTGATAGAACATGGTATTCACTACTGAAAACTGAACATGAAAATGGTAGATTCAAGATCAATTAATGAAAACATCCTGTAACTCATTTGTAGACTAAAATCACTCATTCATATGCCAATATCAGTATGACATTGAAAAGTGTCAAACTATACGCAGCAAAAATTTCAAAGAAAAATAATTTGCATTTACATGTTGAGAACGGGAGCAGAATCGGTCCCGAAACGTCCAAAGATAAGTACAAATTCGATATTTTTTCAATATATCTATATTTCTTTCCTTCAAAAATTTTTTCAAACAAATTGTCACTGACAAGCTACTGGATTTTTCTTTTAGACTCCCTGATAGAAAAATTTGTTAAACGCAGTGACATTTTGGGGCAAATCATCTGATTTGTCCCTCTACAAATATATTGAAATAATACGAATACTTTTATTTTATAGAAACGAGGAGAGAAAATCCCAAAGAACCAAGTAAAATGAAAGAGGTATCTGATAACATCGGTGTCAGTGACAATCAGATAACTCAAGACAATGCATCATTCAAATCCAAAGGTACTGAGAATAGCAAGGTATCTAGTCAACATAAGCAAAAGTCTGGTAAATCATCCTCTATTATGACAAACAGTAGTTCTATCAAGCGCAAGCAATTAGAAAAAGAACTAGTACAGAAAAATGATAATATATGGTATTTACCTCACTTCGCGGTAACTAATTTGAACAAACCCGGAAAAATACATTTTGTTTTCGATGCGGCAGCACGAACCAGTAGAATAAGCCTCAATGATGTTCTTCTCAAGGGTCCAGACTTTTTAAATTCGTTACTCGGTGTAATATTCAAATTCAGACAACGAAACATTGCATTTACTGGTGATATAATGGAGATGTTCCACCAAGTACAAATCAGATCTGAAGATAGAGGCGTGCAACGATTTTTATGGAGGGGTAGAGAAAGATGTCTTGAACCTGACGAGTATGAAATGGTTGCAATGATTTTTGGCGCTGTCTCGTCTCCTTCCACTGCACAGTATGTTATGAGGAAAAATGCAAGCGAATTCGAAGACACATTCCCAGATGCGGCCAGAGCCATCAAAGAACAACACTACGTAGACGATTATTTAGATAGTGTTGATTCTGTAGAAGAAGCGAAGAAACTAGCGTCCGAAGCTATAGAAGTTCATCGTAAAGGAGGTTTTATTATAAGAAACTGGTTGTGCAATTTTAAAGAAGTTTTAAGAAGCATTCCTGAAGAATTGAGGAGTATCAATGCGAAAGACATGAATCTTGACAAAGAGTCCCTGCTACCGGTGGAGAGGGTATTGGGCTTGGTTTGGAATCCTAACGAAGACAATTTCTCATTCTCGATAAAATGGAGTGATGATGAGCTAAAGTGTTTGTCTGATAATGAGATTACGAAGAGGGAAGTTCTTAAAATTGTTATGACAATTTTTCATCCTCTTGGATTTCTGAGCAACTTCACCATTAAGGCAAGAATTCTACTGCAAGACATCTGGCGTTCTAGAATCGATTGGGATGACAAAATCGACGGAGATATTTTGAAAAAATGGAGATTTTGGCTACAGAAACTGAAAAACATCAGAACATTGAAGATTTCTCGTTGTTATGTCCAAGATATTTTCAGAGCTGAAGACATACAACTCCACGTATTCTGTGACGCAAGTGCCCAAGCCTATTCTGCAGTTGCATACTTTCGGTACAAGATGGAGGAGTCCATTGAAGTCAGTTTAGTGATGGCTAAGTCTAGGGTTACTCCATTGAAACCATTGTCTATACCGAGACTTGAACTTCAAGCAGCAGTTTTGGGATGTAGATTGGCAATCACAATCAAAGAAAATCACAGTATAAAGATCAACTCTATTTATTTCTGGTCAGACTCGAAGAATGTGATTAGTTGGATCAGAACAGATGTTTCAAATTTTAAACCGTTTGTAGCACACAGAGTCACAGAAATATTAGATTCTTCCGAAGGAATGTCCTGGAAGTGGTTACCAACAAAGGAGAATGTTGCCGATATGGCAACGAGAGATCGTACGCACGTTACAGATGGACAATCTGAAAACAGGTGGTTATGCGGTCCACCATTTTTGAAAACAGAAATGGAAAATTGGCCCCACATTGAAACCATAGAAACCGATACTTCTGAAATGAAAAAACAATTTGTTGCAGCTGTCTTCAAGTCGTCAATCAACCTGAGAGAATCGTTACCAGATATCAGAAAATTTTCATCTTGGTCACGATTGATTCGGGCAACAGCCTGGATCTCTAGATTCATAGGAAAAATCATGAATAAATCTCAACAATGTGCAGAATTGTCTCCTGATGAAATAGACATTGCTGAAAAATGATGGATCAAGTGCGTTCAATCAGAAGATTTCGGAGAAGAAGTGGAATGTTTACAAAATGGCCAACCTGTTGAACCGTCCAGCAAACTACGCAAATTGTCGCCAATTCTGGACTCTCATGGAATAATTCGACTGAGAAGCAGACTGATCTATCCAAATGACTTAGGAGAAGACACAAAGTGTCCAATTATTCTAGACCCGAAGAACCGCTTTACCAAATTATTAATCTTTCATTATCACTTGAAGGCAAAGCACAATGGACAAGCGTATGTAGCGAATGAACTCCGACAACGCTATTGGATTTTAAAGATGAGGACTGCGGTGAGAAGTTCATGGTTCAATTGTCAATGGTGCAAAAATAAACGAGCCAAAGCTAAAATACCAGAAATGAGTCCGCTGCCAACTTGTCGATTGACTTCCTTTGTAAGACCATTTACTATAACAGGTATGGACTACTTTGGTCCTATGTTTGTTACCATTGGTAGGCGAAAAGAGAAGCGATATGGCGTTTTATTCACCTGCATGAGCACCCGTTTAGTTCATTTAGAAGTAGCGAATAGTCTGAGTACTGACTCCGCAATTATGGCAATCAGGAGATTGACTGGTCGAAGAGGATTTCCGAAGAAGATTTTCTCAGATAATGGTACTAATTTGAGGGGCGCCGAGAAAGAATTGAAGAAAGCTTTGCAAGATCTTGATCAAAACCGAATCACTTCTGATCTGACAACAAACAACATAGAGTGGCATTTCATAAGTCCCTTAGCTCCACACATGGGAGGGAGCTGGGAAAGGCTGGTTAGGTCAGTCAGAACTTCACTCAATGTTATTTTGGAAGAAAAAGCACCGAAGGAAGAAGTACTCCACACCCTGTTGATTGAAGCCGAGAACATTGTCAATAGTCGTCCCCTAGTTCACGTTTCTTTAGATCATACTGACGAAGAGGCATTGACTCCCAACCATTTCTTATTGGGTACTTCAAGCTCTGCTCAAGTTCCAGGCAAATTTGATGAAGGCGATTTGATCGGCAGGAAACAATGGCGAATATCTCAATTATTTGCAGATCATTTCTGGCGCCGTTGGATGAAGGAGTATTTGCCTGTCTTGACTAAACGGACAAAATGGTTTCTACCATCTAAACGAGAAATAAGAGTCGGCGATATAGTTATTCTAGTTGATGAAGATTTCGCTAGGAATTCCTGGCCAAAAGGTGTCGTCATAGCTGTTCATCCTGGTTCTGATGGCCATATACGAGTAGCAGATGTAAAGACAGCATTTGGTGAATACAGAAGACCCGTAACAAAGATGTGCATTCTCGATGTTGAAAAACCACAAGAAGAGACTGAAGAGTGATGAACCAGTGTTCATCACTGGGAGGGAGTGTTCCTGTGGAATATTTTCTCTCATTTTCATTGATATATTTTAGTTGTTTAATTATATTTTTCATCCTGTATGAGTGAAAGAAGAAATGTCAATACATAAGTCAGTCAGAAAATTGGTGTCTTGTCACTGACGAAAATTCGTTAAATCGTATATTCGAAGGCGAGATTTGTATAAACCAAAATATAACCGGAGTCCGATACACCTCTGGAGCATATCAGTTCGCAAAGATTATATGAGACGACATCAAAACGAATATAACGAATACAACAGGGAGAACAAGAAACTTCGACTTCGACTATGTTTACACTGTGGCTCTGATTTCTAGCATCTGACATGCCTACAGTTATAGCAGATACGATCGCACTGACCATATAGGACGACTTCAGAGGACATATAACGAGAACAATAGGCAAGTGAAGATACTTCGACAATATCAGTCTGCACACTGTATCTCTGTATTGTATCATCTCACATAGATACCTCTGTAGCATATATGTTCGCAACGATCATATAAGACGAAATCGAAGCAGGTAGAACGCACACAACAGGCAGAACAAGTAACTTCGACCCCGACTATGCTTACACTGTTACTCCGCATTCTAGCATCTGACATGCCTACAACTATAGCAGATACGATCGAACTGACTTCGAGGGACATATAACGAGAACAATAGGCAAGTGAAGATATTTTGACATCAGTCTGCACACTGTATCTCTGTATTCTATCATCTCACATGGATACTTTCGAAGCGAATTAGTTCGCAACGATCATATAAGACGACATCGAAGCGGTAATAACTCACACAATAGGCAGAACAATAAACTTCGACTTCGACTATGTTTACTTTGTAACTTTGCATTCTAGCATCTTGAATGCCAATTCAAGGAGTATATATGACAGCTCATTATTTGCGAGTGGAGTACTATACTTTTTCATATCTACTAAAAACTTCGATTCCAACAATCAAGAGTCGGTAAGCCGGCGTGTTCGCCAAAACTTCGAATTTATCAATCTTGATAATAAGTCGGTTAAACATCTTATAGGTAGACATTGTGAAGTGTTTCCTGATTCAAAATAACGCTTTGAACAGGAAGAACAAGAAACTTCGACATCGACTATGTTTACACCGTAACTTCGCATTCTTCTTCGCATCTGACATGCCTACAATAATTGCAGATACGATCGCACTGACCATATAGCACTACTTCGAAGGACATTTAACGAGAACAATAGGCAAGTGAGGATACTTCGACAACATCAGTCTGCACACTGTATCTCTGTATTCTATCATCTCACAAGGATACTTTCGAAGCGAATTAGTTCGCAACGATCATATAAGACGACATCGAAGCGGTAATAACTCACACAATAGGCAGAACAAGAAACTTTGACTTCGAATATGTTCACACTGTAACTTCACATTCTAGAATCTGACATGCCTATAGCTATAGTAGATACGATCGTACTGACCATAAAAGATGACTTCGAAGGACATATAATGAGTACAATAGGCAATTGAAGATACTTCGACAACATCAGTCTGCACACTGTATCTCTGTATTTTATCAACTCACATGAATTCCTCTGGAGCATATCAGTTCGCATCGATCATATGAGACGACATCAAAACGGGTCTAACGCACACAACAGGCAGAACAAGAAACTTCGACTTCGACTATGTATACACTGTAACTTCGCATTCTAGCATCTGACATGAATACAGTTATAGCAGATTCGATCGCACTGACTATATGGGACGACTTCGAAGGACATATAACGAGAACAAAAGGCAAGTGAGACACTTCGACAACATCAGTCTGCACACTGTATCTCTGTATTCTTTCATCTCACACGAATTCCTCTGAAGCATATATATTCTCAACGATCATATGAGACGACATCATATAAGACGACATCGAAGCGAGTATGTTTACTCTGTAACTTTGCATTCTACCACCTGACGATCGCACTGCCAAATATGACGACTTTGAAGGACTTATAACGAGAACAAAAAGCAAGTTAAGATACTTCGGCAAAATCAGCCAGTACACTGTATCTCTGTATTCTATTATCTCACATGGATACCTCAGGAGCATATCAGTTCGCAAAGATTATATGAGACGACATCACAACGGGTATAACGAATACAACAGGTGTAACGAAATATAATTCGTTACTCGCTTTCAGGTTATTCATAATGAATATCAATGAAAGTTGTTGATAGATCACAGCAATTTGATACTGGCAGCGACATCTGTTGGAAATATCACGAACATTAAACAGCACTTCCAGTTCCCTTCGTTCTACTATGATGATGATAATTAGAGTCCTAGAACTGAAACACTAGCTAAGGAGTAGGAACCTGCGCGTATACAATTCAACAAGTGTATTCACAGACATGTCCGTTGGCCAATCGAATGATTGATAGAAGTCACGTGATAACGAATTTGCTTGAAGCGAAGGTGAAACGAAAATTCTCTCTCTTCCCTTTGACCTTTCGAACAAAGAACAACTCGACGTTGACCTTTTTGATTTTGTCGAAGATTGCAGATTTAATCTTGTTGAATTTCTTATAGTGAGCATTTTGATTAGAAAATGGCCGTGTCTAATAACACGCAGTAGACTGTTTGGATAGCAAATTTTCTTTTCTTTGAATGAATAGCTGATTTGAAATATTGCTTGGTAGCATATTTTACAGCTTGGTAAAATAGCTGTTGCATTGCTCTCCCTCAATACTTACTCACTGGATTGGTATCGAAATTTGATTGTGTGCCAGAGCACGTGATCACCCAGGATTTCTTTGAGTGGAAAATTTTCTGTGTTTTTTTTTATTCTTTCAGTTTGGCTGTCGCCAAGGAAATCATAGTCGTGAAGACTGTAGAAGTATAAAATCGATTTCTGGTGGAAATTTGGAGAAACACAGGAAGGATTGTGAATTTTGGCTCAAGGAGGAGAAACATATGCGCAGGTGAGTAAACAGTGTACATTTTGAATCTAGATATTAAATCTGTTAGTGTCAACTGTTGCTCACGTGCGCATCTTTTGTTTTTCTTGGATGAGAGATTCACAATTCTTATCCATCTGAGTGAATTAATATCATTGATCCATTTGCTATTTAAACAGAGTGACTATTGTTCAATCTCATGTAAAAATTTTGGAATTTGAAGGTTGTGCCTACCTTCAATCAAAACCCATTTTTTTTCTTCCTCTTTCCTCTTTCCTTCTTCCCAGGAAATATCTTGATCTATTGTGGCAATTATAAAATTCAAATTTCTTATTCGTGCAAGTGGCACGAAGTGTGATGATTCAGCAATTGATTTCTCATGTCAAATATTGCATAGATATTACCTCGACAATATCAGTTTCATTTTAGGATCATATTATCTGTATAGGTATATGTATTACCAAGATAGAAACACAGATTTTTGAATCAATTTTATTGTTTTCTGGTTAGCTGGTATCTTTTTGATAATTTTGGTAACCCTGTATTCTTTTTTGATAAACTTGATTTCCAATATTTTGTCATTGTAAAACTCCAGCATTGACTTTCAGTTTTTTTATATACTAGACTTCAACATCATTCCTTTTTTTGATAAACTTGATTTTCAATATTTTGTCATTGTGAAACTTCAGCATTGGCTTTCAGTTTTTTATATACTAGACTTCAACATTTGTGTTTTGTAGCCCTCAGCTTCAAGACATGTTTCACTAGGAACCATCAGCGGTTCACCCTCCTTGAAAATTTACTGATTCTCGTTAACTTCTATTCTATGTCGACAAACGAGTGATCAATCGAGAAGCTCAATACGACCAGTACAACGCGAGTCGTTGAAGATCACCTAGATTCCCCACATCTCAGTGCTGAGATTGAAGACCTGCAAAGAGCCGAGGAGCTCGCCTCTAGAAATCATCCGAGCTGTCAACTACCATCTTCGACCTCGTAAATTGTGGAACTGCATTAGAGCTGAGCAGCATTCGTTTAGATCTATCTACAGAGGCTGGTTGTACGAACTGGGAATCTAGGACACATTCGCAAGTATCGTGTTATGGTCTGAGTTAACTATATTGATCAGAACTCGTAAAAGTTGAGAACAGTAAATATATTGTGAATCATTTCGCATTGTGAATTTCAACACTTTTCATTGCTATTAATAGATGTATATTTGACAATTTTGTTTTTATTGCTCCTACTAACAGGAAGGGAGTTCTTGAGATAAAAGTTCATGAATTGAGTAATTACCTATTTTTTATGACTTCTAGTTTTTTTTGCTTGTTTTTTTTATTTATTCATAAATAAAATAAGCTGGCGCCCATTTCATTTAACACAATCAATACTCCATCTTGATAGCACAAAAAAAAATCACCTACAGGAGGATAGTCCAAAGAATTCACCCCTCAGGAATCTCATTGTTCACAAATTTAAAGAGCTAAGGGCGTTTTGAACATATTTCATTACACTTGGCGCCCAACCTAATTGGTGACTAGATTGTGTTGAGTAATCGTTCAAGAACTCTTCTGATAGTGACAGCAATAATATTTTCTGGTCAATATTTGCTGAATATCAGATTTTTTTTTCTTATCTCAAACCTTTTTTTTTTGATCGATATTATCCATCACCTTTACCTTTACTATCGCTTGAATTTTCTTGATTTTTGGTTTGATATTTAATATTCTGTTGACATATTGGTTTAAGAACTTATCTGGAATATTATTCCTATATATCTATATTAAAAGTTACGACATTGTAATCTATATTTTATCCTTAAATATTTCTTTGATTTCACCATGGAACCAAATCATCTGTTGTCGAATGAACTCAATTATGAGATTAAGATTAGGGACTTCGCAGCAACTGGAACAGTTGATGAACGAAGAAAGATTTTGAGAGGGTTGTTGAGTCAACAGTCTGCAAATCGAAGTTTTTCAGGAGCTTTGTGTGAATGTTATACCCATGATCAAGATTTGGTAGAAATTAGAGAAACATTGAGTGATCTAGAGAAAAAAATAGATTCTTTCTCTGGAAATACGCTTGAACGTAAACGTTTAGAAACAAGATTAACTCACATTTCTGGTAGGATTCATCGTTTGAAAGTTGATAAAGAAAGTGGGGAAGAAGATATAAATGGAACATATCTTCCAGTGGTGATACTAGGAAAGAATCTCTGGTAGCGTTTTTGAAAAAAGTTGAGTCATTCAGAATTTCAAGAAATGTGTCTAAAGATCAATTATTCTTGACTGCTGGTGATCTTTTCAAAGATATTGCTTGGACATGGTATAATAACAACAAATCTCGAGTTGCAGACTGGGATGAACTAGTGCAAAAACTAAAAAGTGACTTTTTGCCATATCATTATGATGAATCCCTGAATAGAGAAATTGATAATCGAACCCAAGGGAATAATGAGAGAGTTCTAGTCTATATTTCGGCTATGGAAGGCCTCTCCAATAGACTGACAAATAAACCTACAGAAAACAAAATGGTGAATAAGATTCAAAGAAATTTGCTACCTTGTTATATTTCTCAACTTGCCTTGAGGAATATAGATAAAATGTCAGAACTTTATATCTTATCCAAAAAATTAGAAGAGTCGAAGGAATGGTCCGAACGTTATAAACCCCCTTTTTATAAAAAATCCAGTATTTTGGAGCCTGACTTAAGTTGTTCCTCTGGTTTTGACCCTACAAATTCCTTTAGAAAGCCCTTTAGCTCCAGTAGGGAAATCTCAGCATTTGGTGCTGGTAATTGTTGGAATTGTTTGAAAAATGATCACGTTAATCGTGAATGTCGTCAAGCTAACACTGTGTTTTGCTATGGTTGTGGTACTAAAAATATCGTTAAGTCAAAATGCACGAAATGTGCTTCAAGAAACGTGAAACGTGGTTCCGGAAATCTGGACGCCGTTACCACAACATCAAGTCCAGAAACAGGAGCGTGCACCTCCAAAAACAATTCCAGGTAAAAGGAATAAGTCAAGGCAGTAAAGAATGGCAGAAATGGTTAAATGTGGTTAAAAATTTCTGTTCTTATTCAGATTCGAATGATATCGTTCCTTCTCTCAGTCCCATATTTGTCAAGAGAACTCACGATAATCGTCCATATCTGTACATTAATATTTTCACTGAAAGTATATTATCTCTAGTTGATACTGGAAGTTGTTCATCAATATTAGGTCTTGAGGGTTTTTCACTTTCGAGAAAATGGAAAGTAATAATACAGTATGAAAAACAGCTACAAGTCACAACTGCTGATGGACAATTGCAAGACTGTTCAGGCTTTGTTATTCTACCTATTACTCTTCAAGGGCTTTGTCGAACACATAAATTTTTGGTCATTCCTTCTGTTCAGCATTCCTCGATCTTAGGTATTGATTTCCTCAAGGAATTTCACATTAAGGCTGATTTTGGAAACAATTTCTATGACCTTCAAGAGTCAGTAGAAATCTGCCTTGTTAATAGTATCCAATCAGCTGAGGAATTATCAATGGGAGAAAAAGTTTAAATTGAAGATCTTAGTGGATTCCTTCTCAATTATTGCTCCTCAGGATAAGCTTGGTAGAACTCATCTCTTACAGCACACTATAAACACTGGTACAGCCTCACCAATCAGGCAAAGACAATATCCCTTGTCTCCTGCTATGCAAAAGCATCTTCACAGGGAAATTGATGAAATGTTCGAACTAGATGTGATTCAACCATCAAGTTCTCCTTGGTGTAATCCCTTGTGGTTAGTTGAAAAGAAATCTGGTGAATATAGGGTAGTTTTGGACTCTAGAAAAGTGAATAGTGTGACTGCTCGAGATTCTTATCCTATGACTCAAATTGATGCGACTTTGAGCAAATTGAGAGATGCCAAGTTTCTTACCTCAATAGATTTGAAGAAGGCCTTTTGGCAAATTCCCTTGGAAGAGTCTTCTCGCCCAAAAACTGCCTTTGCTGTGTATGGTATGGGTTTGTTTGAATTCAAAGTAATGCCCTTTGGATTATCGTGCAGTTCTCAGACAATGTGTCGACTTATGGATCTAGTTATTGGCCCTTCCCTTGAACCTTATGTTTTCTATTACCTTGATGATATTATAGTGGCTACCCCTGAAACTCATCTGGACGTCTTGGAGAGACTTAAGCAGAAGTTGGTAAATGCAGGTCTTACAATTATTCTAGAAAAATGTCAATTTTGTAGATCATCACTTGAGTTCTTAGGTTACACTGTTGATAAAGATGGCCTTAGAATTGATGAGTCTAAAGTAGGTATCTGGTATTTTGAATTATGAAAAACCTCAAACAAGTACTCAGATCTGAAGATTAGTAGGAATGGTTGGTTATTACCGTAGATTTTTAAAAGAAATTTCCTCACTATGTAGTCCTATTACTGATCTACTTAGAGGTCGGAAAAAAGGACAACCGATTGAGTGGACGGATGAAGCGGATCAAGCGATTGATCAGATTAAGAAATTCTTAACGACTGCTCCGGTTTTAGCTAGTCCGAATTTTGAAATGCCTTTTGTGATTTATTGTGATGCATCCAATACAGGAGTTGGAGCAGTTTTGTATCAGGAGACTGATGGAATTGAGCATCCGATAGCATTTGCATCAAAAACATTAAATAAATGTCAACGTGAGTACTCTTCGACAGAAAAGGAACTTCTGGCGGTTATTTTTGGCATCGAGAAGTTTCGTTGTTATGTCGAGGGTACTCATTTCACTGTAATAACGGATCATGCATCACTTGTGTCGCTGAATAGTATGTCGAATCCAGCAGGAAGAATTGCTCGATGAGCTGTCAAATTGTCACAATATTCTTTTGATATAGTTCACAGACGTGCAGCTCTGAATGTTGTAGCTGACGCTCTTTCTCGCTCTATTAATGTAACTGCTGTATTGGACCTATCTTCATTAAAGCCTGATAAATGGTATAATGATATGTGTAAGAAAGTTGCAGAAAATCCAAGCTCCTATCCTACATTCAAAGTTGATAATAATATTCATACAAACATGTTTTTGATAATTCGGATATACGAGGAAATTTATCTAAATGGAAAATCCTAGTTCCAACTGAGAATAGAAAGGATATTTTGTATATGTATCATGACAGTGCGACAGCAGCACATTTGGGAATAGCTGAGACGGTAGCACGAATTAAGGAATTGTATTATTGGCCTAACCTCAGAAAAAATGTCCACAGATATGTTATGAGATGTTCGGTATGTGCAAAATGCAAACCCTCAAATTTGCCTCAAGCTGGGTTGATGGGATCTTATAAGAACATAAACTTTCCGTTTCAATTGATTTCTGCTGATCTGTTAGGACCATATCCGAGATCCAAGAATGGGAATCAGTATCTTCTCGTTGTGTGTGATTGGTTCACAAAATTCATTTCAGTACAGCCGTTGGCTAATGCCACGTCTAGGGCAATCATAAGATTTATAGAAAATCATGTTTCCTGATTTATGGAGTTCCGCAAATCTTTGTATGTGACAATGGATCAGTTTTCACAAGCAAGGAATTCAAGTCGTTTATGAATGAATATAATGTTCAGAAAATTTGGTATAATGCTAGGTATCACCCTCAAATTAATGCCACTGAGCGTCAGAATAAAACTATAGTTACTGCCATCAGATCCTATATTGAAGGAAATCATAAAGATTGGGATCAATCCATTTTCAAAATTTCACAAGCTATTCGGCTTGTAAAGAGTGATGTTACAGGCTATTCTGCGGCCTTTTCAACTTTTGGAAGAAATATTCCTGTATCTGGAGATTACTCTGGCCAGATTTCTGAAAATGCTGATAATATTGTCACCATAACAGAAAAGAATGGTAGAATAGCAGATTTGCAAGAATTGCCAGAATTTTTCATCAAAACTCGTGAAAGAATTTACAAAGCATACGAACAAAATGCCAAGACTTATAATCTCAGGAAGAGAAACACCAAATATCAAGTTGGTGATCGAGTTTTGAAGAAAAATTACGTTTTGTCTAAGGCTGTGAATGATTTTTCAGCAAAATTGGCAAATAAATTCATTCCTTGTATTGTCCATAAGGTTGTTTCACCATTAATATATAATTTGAAAGATGAGAATGGTTCTGATCTTGGGAACTGGCATGTTAAAGACTTGAAAATTGATCCTACATATCTTGATTCCGATGATGATTCTGAAAATGATTCTCTTGAAAGTGATGTGGATGATGGGGAACCTTAAAATATCTCAGTTTATCTTATCTTATCTTTTTTTTCAAAATTGCCGTGCTGAGTACGGCCGTAGAATTGCTCAGCAGGATTAGTCCTTCCTGGCGGTAGAAATCCGACCGAAATGGAGTTTTCTTCATATTTCGTATCTTATTTCATCTCATCTTATCTTATTTTTTTTCAAAATTGCCGTGCTGAGTCCGGCCGTAGAATTGCTCAGCAGGATCAGTCCTTCCTGGCGGTGAAAATCCGACCGAAATGGCATATCTTTCTTATCTATTTATCTGTTATCTTATCTTCATCTTATCTCTAAATTACCTTTTTTTAGAAAAATTGCCGTTCCGGAATCGGCTGTAGAAATGCTCAGAAGAAATTATCTTGTTTTACATCAACTTATCTTAACTTGTCAACATTTGTATCTTGTAAATTTTTCAATCGAGTTATTATATCTCTGAAATTGCTGGTGGCATATTGTGGAATTTGAGTATGTACTCAAATATAGTGAGTTTATTATGGATTTGCCTGAAGGGCACATTTATCTGAATGCAGTGTTGCTATGTAAATGTGCTTGAATGCTCAATTGTTCATAAATTGAGATGTATCTTGAAATTGCCTGGTGGCTATATTTGCGAGAATGCTTGGTAACTTTTCTACAATTATTGGAGATTTTCATTTTTATCTTGATTGAATATTCAAGTTTATTGGAATATCTTGAATTTGCCTGGTGGCACATACATAGTGATAATTATCAAAGTATTTGATGATATGAATTTCAATTTTTCTTTGGTGTAAGATAAGATAATTTTCCAATATTTCGAATTGCTGTGTTGAGTCGGCGTTAGAATAACTCAACAGGAGAACCTTCCTTGCGGAAAGAATCCGACTAAAATGGCAATCCTATTTGACTCTGAACTGAGATATTTTCAGGGATGTCACATCTTATATGAGGAGTTTGTAGAAATTCATAACTTCAATATTCTATTAAATTTTAGGTGTCATTGTGACAACTTTCGGTTGTTCGATATCTTTTGGAATAGAATTTATAAACATCCTGTACATGATACTACGTCATAATATTACCCTCTATAACATGTCAGAGTTGAGATTTCTGGGATGGATTTTCAAGTCATTAATTATAAACGGTTTTTAAAAAACTTGTTTTTTGTGAATCAATCTGCATCCCCCATTTGAACTTTGATATTTCACTTGTGACATTTCTGAACTCTTGAGTCTCCACCTGGACGTCTTGGTTGGTTTCATATCTCACAACTTTCTCGTTTCTTATCTTTTTATCTTAACTTTCTTATCTTATCTTTTTGTCTTATCTATGTCTCATCTGAGTCCCTTCTATCTTCATCATCTCGTGCAAGTTTTTCGGATTCAAATCTAGCTTCTTGCGTCTGTATCTAGGTTGTGTTGTTGATGAGTGACAAATAGTTTCTTGATTCTATGTTGAGGGTAGGCTTTGGAGAGCACCTTTGTTCTGATGGAATTGAAATGTGACTTAGTGGTATCTTCTAGATTCGTACTAAGCCAGGAGTGCACATGTCAAATTCTTCAGAAATGATGTGACCTACCAGAACCATATTGAGTCGAGATGCATTGAACGTGTTTGCAACTCAATTCTTGGACAGGATTGACTGGTTCGAAACTTCCACTTCTAATCTTCCTTCTATATGATCTAGGTTTGGTTTAGATTCTCAATTTTAGTGTTCTGGAATTAAAAATAGGTTTGATTCCACTTCTGCCCAGAACTTAGAGAAAATAAATCTTGAGTCATTATCTTAAGATTCTCTTTGAGTGTGAAGTGTAGATTTTGGAAAATGAAGCATTTTGCTAGGTTGAGAGCTTCATCCTGGACAGCCTTGATTTTGACTATTTTTGTGTTTTTTCTTTGTCTCTTGTATATTCCTTATCTAAGTTTCCTAATGATGTTGAACTTACTTGATATGTCTTATTCAAGTATTTTTCTGATTCTTTCTTTTCATTCTTCCTCATACTGTATCTTCAGTTCCTGGTGGTCATTGATCCTTATTTCCAGATGGTAATTCCCTCGATGAGGTTAACTTTTTTTTTGAAATAGGGACTCGTTGGTAATGGGTGTGGACTGCGTTCAGCCGAACTGTTTTTGATGACAGGACCGCTGATAGGGCAGGTATTGGGGGGCAGCAGGTCGGCCCGACAGACAGACCTACGGGTGTCTGCTCACAGTGCTGGTTGGCTGCTACTGTGCCTTCTTGATTCAGCGTGATCCGTTTTGTTGAGGGGACGGCCCACAGTGTTACCAACGGGAACACTCCTGCCTCAGAGTATTTTTCCCGACTGGCTTCTCCAGTCGTTTCAGCTGGTAGGACTATTTCTACCCCATTTGTAAGGTGGCATTTGGTTTTCTGTTTGAAGTTTACTTATTTCGTTTTTTTGTTCCACCTGTGGCCTTGTGCGGCTCGGTGCACTTTCTTGGAGTTGTGGCAGTGCTGTTTACTCTATGGAGAGTTGAAGGCGAGTGGTTCAGGATTATTCGACGGCGCTGCACATGTCATCTGAAGCGAAAAGATTGTTCTGACCAACTTTCTATAGAGGTGACTGCGCGCTGTGAGTCTGGGGAACGGTGCTGACCCTCACGAGGTACACATTTCCCTACCACTCATATGAGGCTTATGAAAGCAGAGTGGTAGTTTCAGTTTGGTAAATACTATAATTTACTAGGGACATGGAAACTCTGTTCCTTCTCATGAAGTAAATCAAAATTATTCTCTACATTTTAGGACTTGGTTCATATACTTCCTGCCACTCATATTGCACATACATTGCAGAGTTGGTAGTTTAAGATTACTAGATAAATATTTCTAGATAAAGTTCAATCTCAACGTTTTTAGCATTTGTAGTATATAAACACAGGTAGATAGTTCATTATAGGATTTATCACATAATTCAGGAATAATCCTTCACTAACGTTCTTTCGGTCATTTTCTAAATTTTTATATAAAAAAAAAAACTTGAAAACCTCGAGTTTTCAATTTTTTTTATGGGAGAAGAGGGGGTGCGTAACGAAATATAATTCGTTACTCGCTTTCAGGTTATTCATAATGAATATCAATAAAAGTTTTTAATAGATCACAGCAATTTGATACTGGCAGCGACATCTGTTGGGAATATCACGAACATTGAACAGCACTTCCAGTTCCCTTCGTTCTACTATGATGATGATAATTAGAGTCCTAGAACTGAATCACTAGCTAAGGAGTAGGAACCTGCGCGTATACATTTCAACAAGTGTATTTACAGACATGTCCGTTGGCCAATCGAATGATTGATAGAAGTCACGTGATAACGAATTTGCTTGAAGCGAAGGTGAAACGAAAATTCTCTCTCTTCCCTTTGACCTTTCGAACAAAGAACAACTCGACGTTGACCTTTTTGATTTTGTCGATTCTCCCGTAGAAAAATTTTGGAAGCTCGAGTTTTTCAACGTTTGTGACATCAGAGTGATTTGAGGTAGGCACGATTTTAATTTTTGATTGTTTCGAAGATTGCAGATTTAATCTTGTTGAATTTCTTATAGTGAGCATTTTGATTAGAAAATGGCCGTGTCTAATAACACGCAGTAGACTGTTTGGATAGCAAATTTTCTTTTCTTTGAATGAATAGCTGATTCGAAATATTGCTTGGTAGCATATTTTACAGCTTGGTAAAATAGCTGTTGCATTGCTCTCCCTCAATACTTACTCACTGGATTGGTATCGAAATTTGATTGTGTGCCAGAGCACGTGATCACTCAGGATTCCTTTGAGTGGAAAATTTTCTGTGTTTTTGTTTTTATTCCTTCAGTTTGGCTGTCGCCAAGGAAATCATAGTCGTGAAGACTGTAGAAGTATAAAATCGATTTCTTGTGGAAATTTGGGGAAACACAGGAAGGATTGTGAATTTTGGCTCAAGGAGGAGAAACATATGCGCAGGTGAGTAAACAGTGAACATTTTGAATCTAGATATTAAATCTGTTAGTGTCAACTGTTGCTCACGTGCGCATCTTTTGTTTTTCTTGGATGAGAGATTCACAATTCTTATCCATCTGAGTGAATTAATATCATTGATCCATTTGCTATTCAGACAGAGTGACTATTGTTCAATCTCATGTAAAAATTTTGGAATTTGAAGGTTGTGCCTACCTTCAATAAAAACCCATTTTTTTTCCTTCCTCTTTCCTCTTTCCTTCTTCCCAGGAAATATCTTGATCTATTGTGGCAATTATAAAATTCAAATTTCTTATTCGTGCAAGTGGCCAATTGCACGAAGTGTGATGATTCAGCAATTGATTTCTTATGTCAAATATTGCATAGATATTACCTCGACAATATCAGTTTTATCTTAGGATCATATTATCTGTATAGGTATATGTATTACCAAGATAGAAACACAGATTTTTGAATCAATTTTATCGTTTTCTGGTTATCTGGTATCTTTTTGATAATTCTGGTAACCCTGTATTCTTTTTTGATAAACTTGATTTCCAATATTTTGTTATTGTAAAACTCCAGCATTGACTTTCAGTTTTTTTATATACTAGACTTCAACATTATTCCTTTTTTTGATAAACTTGATTTTCAATATTTTGTCATTGTAAAACTTCAGCATTGGCTTTCAGTTTTTTATATACTAGACTTCAACATTTGTGTTTTGTAGCCCTCAGCTTCAAGACATGTTTCAGTAGGAACCATCAGCGGTTCACCCTCCTTGAAAATTTACTGATTCTCGTTAACTTCTATTCTATGTCGACAAACGAGTGATCAATCGAGAAGCTCAATACGACCAGTACAACGCGAGTCGTTGAAGATCACCTAGATTCCCCACATCTCAGTGCTGAGATTGAAGACCTGCAAAGAGCCGAGGAGCTCGCCTCTAGAAATCATCCGAGCTGTCAACTGCCATCTTCGACCTCGTAAATTGTGGAACTGCATTAGAGCTGAGCAGCATTCGTTTAGATCTATCTACAGAGGCTGGTTGTACTAACTGGGAATCTAGGACACATTCGCAAGTATCGTGTTATGGTCTGAGTTAACTATATTGATCAGAACTCGTAAAAGTTGAGAACAGTAAATATATTGTGAATCATTTTGCATTGTGAATTTAAACTTTTTTCATTGTTCTTGATAGATGTATATTTGAAAATTTTGTTTTTATTGCTTCTACTAACAGGAAGAGAGTTCTTGAGATAAAAGTTCATGAATTGAGTAATTACCTATTTCTTGACTTCTAGTTTTTTTTGCTTGTTTTTTTTATTTATTCATAAATAAAATAAGCTGGCGCCCATTTCACTTAACACAATTAATACTCCATCCTGATAGCACAAAAAAAAATCACCTACAGGAGGATAGTCCAAAGAATTCACCCCTCAGGAATCTCATCGTTCACAAATTTAAAGAGCTAAGGGCGTTCTGAACATATTTCATTATACAGGGAAAACAAGAAACTTCGACTTCGACTATGTTTACACTGTGGCTCTGAATTCTAGCATCTGACATGCCTACAGATGGAACAGATACGATCGCACTGACCATATAGGAAGACTGTGAAGCACATATAACGAGATAAATAGGCAAGTGAGGATACTTCGACAACATCAGTCTGCACACTGTATCTCTGTATTCTATCATCTCACATATATACATCTGGGGCATAGAAGTTCGCAACGATCATATGAGACGACATCGGAGCGGGTATAACTCACACAATAGGCAGAACAAGAAACTTTGACTTCGAATATGTTCACACTGTAACTCCGCATTCTTGCATCTGACATGCCTACAGCAATAGCAGGTACGATCGCACTGACCATATGAGACGACTCCGAAGGACATATAACGAGAACAATTGGCAAGTGAAAATACTTTGACAACATCAGTCTGCACACTGTATCTCTGTATTCTCTCATCTCACATGGATACCTTTGGAGCATGGTAGTTCGCAACGATCATATGAGTTGACATCGAATCGGGTATAACGCACACAACAGGCAGAACAAGACACTTTGACTTCGACTATGTTAACACTGTAACTTTCATTCTAGCATCTGACCATCGCACTGACCATATAAGACGACTTCGAAGGACATATAACGAGAACAATAGGCAAGTGAAGATACTTCGACAACATCAGTCTGCACACTGTATCTCTGTGTTGTATCATCTCACATGGATACCTCTGGGGCATATATGTTCGCAACGATCATATGAGACGACATCGAAGCGGGCATAACTTACACAACAGGAAGAACGAGAATCTCCGACTCCGAATATGTTCACACTGTAACTCCGCATTCTAGCATCTGACATGCCTACAGCTATAGCAGATACGATCGCACTGACCATATAAGACGACTTCGAAGGACATATAACGAGAACAATAGGCAAGTGAAGATACTTCGACAACTTCAGTCTGCACACTGTATCTCTGTATTCTATCATGTCACATATATACCTCTGGAGCATAGAAGTTCGCAACGATCATATGAGACGACATCGAAGCGGGTATAACGCACACAACAGGCAGAACAAGAAACTTCGACTTCGACTATGTTCACTTTGTAACTTTGCATTCTAGCATCTCAAATGCCCATTCAAGAAGTATATATGACAGCTCATTATATGCGAGTGGAGTATTATACTTTTTCATATCCACCAAAAACTTCGATTCCAACAATCAAGAGTCGGTAAACCGGCGTGTTCGCCAAAACTTCGAATTTATCAATCTTGATAAAAAGTCGGATATACATCTCATAGGTAGACATTGTCTAGTGTTTCCTGAATCAAAATAACGCTCACAACAGGGAGAGCAAGAAACTTCGACTTCGACTATGATTACATTGTAACTTCGCATTCTAGCATCTGACATGCCTACAGTAATTGCAGATACGATCGCACTGACCATATAGGACGACTTCGAAGGACATACAACGGGAAGAATAGGCAAGTGGAACTTCTTCGACAACATCAGTCTGCATACCGTATCTCTGTATTCTATCATCTCACATGGATACCTCTGGAGCATGTCAGTTCGCAAAGATCATTTGAGTTGACATCACTGTATCTCTGTATTCTATCATCTCACATAGATACCTCTGGAGCATATATGTTCGCAACGATCATATGAGACGACATCGAAGCCGGTGTAACGCACAAAACAGGCAGAACAAGAAACTTCGACTTTGACTATGTTCATACCGTAACTCTGCATTCTAGCATCTGACATGCTTTTTTTTTCCATCGCTCGGAGCGCACGGGAGGGAATCCCTATAATGTTCAAAGGACATCGTGCGTTCCTAGGGAGGTTAGGGATAGGAGGTAGGTATTGGAATTTTTTTTGAACTTCTAGACATTATATGTTGTTGGGAATACTTCCTCAGGCAATGAATTCCAGAGCCCAGCCGTTCTATGGATGAAGGAGTTTTGATAAAGTGCTGTTCGGCATCTTTCGAGGTTGACAACGAAGATATGTGCTGACTGGGCTTGTCTAGTTCGTCTGACTGGTATTGCTAGTGAAGGGATGATAGCAGAGATATCCGAAGAACATTTCCCGTGGAAGTATCGATAGAAAAGTGAAAGGTCGCCGACCTTTCTACGGTGTTCCAATGATGTCAAAGAGCGAGTGAGTGTGGCGTCACCCACCAGGCTGATGGCGCTTCTCTGGATGGAATCTAAGAGCATCAGCGTATGTTTCGGTGCTGAACCCCATATGTGGGAACAGTATTCTAGAACAGGCCGTATCTGCGCTTTGTAGATCATGAGGAGCTGTTGAGGTGTGAAGTAGCATTTCGCACGGAACAAGAATCCGAGTTTTTGTGAAGCAGCTTTTGCGATAGATCTGACATGATTATCCCATGACCCAAGTAGCACACTCATATTGGGCCGATATTGGACCAATATAGATGAAAAATTGGCGCAATATCGAGAAATCAAGTAGGCACAATATTGTATCCAAACATTCAACATGCTATTGTAGATCGATATTGATTCGATGTTTCATAAAAAGATTGCTAAATCATTCAACAAAATATCTGAAATAATATTGATTTATAATCATCCTACAATATTGATTTGTTGATATGAAAAAAACAATGAAGTGCGTTGATTGATAATCATTCATCATCTCTATATATGTAACTGATGGCTCATCGATATTGACCAACAATATAGTAGGTTGAAGATGAGCAATATTCTTGGCATCACCACGTAGTGATATATTATGAATATTGACACCTAATATAGATCAATAATGAGAAATAATCTTGTTATTGCATTCATGACTGATGTTGAGACTAATTGAAAAAAAAAATATCGACACATATTCAAAAGAATGCTTCAAATTATATCAGTATCTTATATTCATACTATATAGTAACTCAGACATTG
Organism: Phaedon cochleariae; assembly: GCA_918026855.4. NCBI lineage: Eukaryota > Metazoa > Arthropoda > Insecta > Coleoptera > Chrysomelidae > Phaedon > Phaedon cochleariae. The sequence continues at coordinate 25,259,544 of OU896716.1, forward strand.
GGTAGGAATATGGACGGGTTATTTATTAACAATATCTCAAACATATCGCCAAGAAATATATATTCCGTATGAAATATCGGTATTCTTAGGTATTGATGGATGATATTCATGTTTCTATCAATCAAACGTTGATACAATATCTATCCATAATATTAACAGGAGATTCAAAACAAATATATACACATATTTAACAGTATGCTTGGAACAGAATCAATATTAAATATTCATAAAATATAGTTATGCGGATATTGGTTGAGAATATGTGGTGATCATTGAAAATTGATATTCAAGATATATTTAAGGAATATATAAATATTATATCCAACATCAATATGCTGGGATGATAGATGATCATATATGGAATAATGTCGTATTCGAAAGTTTATGGAAAAATGATATTCCAATGTGGGGAGTGAATTGAAAAAAAATATTGACAAATATCAAAAATAAAGCTCAGAGCTATATCGAAAACTTATATATAGACAATATAGTTGAATAGATATTGTGATATATCTACAAAAACATATATCTTTCATATTGAACATCAGTATAATGTGATATTGATGGATCCCATTGAATAATGTCATAACTGGAAGTTGATACGAGATAGATAATGAATGAAAGTAGTATATTGATTACAAATATTGACACATATTTAAAATGATGTCGGAAATTATATCGATGACCAATATTATTACATATATGTATGTGGATATTGGCGAATAATATCTAGTAGCTATTGAGAAAGAAGTCTACAGAAATATCTACAAACAATATCTATAACATATTGAACAGCGCCTTTTCAGGATATTGATAAATCATATTGATCATTCTCACACTTTGAAGTTGATACAACATTCATTTTCAATGCGCGAAAAATGTCGAAGTGAAATATACCTATATATTCAAAATATTGCCCTAAATTATATCTAAGGTAGATATTCACACAATATCATCATCCAGATATTGAATGAGGATATAGAGTGGTTATCCAGGAACAATCTCCACAATATATCTTCAAAAAATTGTTATTTTATATTGAACATTCACGATGATACGATATTAATGAATCATCACGATCAATCTCTCATTTATAAGTTGATACACCTTCGATTCTGAATGTAACGGATACATTGAAAACAAATATTGACACATATTCAAAATGATGCCAGAAACCATATCGATGGCATATATTTTTACAATAAATATATATATATATATATGTAAATATTATCAGAAAATATCTAGTAGCATTTGAAAACGAATTTTCCAGAAACATCTACAAACAATATCTGCAACATATTGAACAGCACTTCACAAGAATATCGATGAATAATATTGATAGGGCATTATTACATTATATTGATTATTTTCACACTTCAAAGTTGATACAATATTTATTCCCAGTATTGGTAAAACGTTGAAGGGAAATTTACATTTATATACACAATATCGTCAGAAATTATATCGAATGCTCATATCCATACAATATAAGTATTTAGATATTGAATGAGGATGAAGAGATCTATCTGCACAATATGTCTACAAAAAATCTATTCCATATTGACCATCACGATGATCAGATATTGAAGAATTATATCGACCAATCGCTCATTCATATGTTGATTCATTTTCGAAACTGAATGTTAGGGATATATCTAGAATGAATATTGCAACATATTCGAAATGGAGTCTGAAATCATATCCATTGCTAATATTCGTTTGATATCAAAAGACAATTTGAGTTGAAATTGGGTGACAGTATGGAGTTTTTTATCGCTTGGAGCGCACGAAGTATATCTTCCTAATAGTTCCACGAGATATATTTATTTCATATTAAACATCACTATGCATAGTCATTGATGACACATATTCATTAATCTTCAACTGGAATGTTGTCACAACGTTGACTTTTAATATCAGCAATAGACTAGAGATAATTATCGGCACATACAGGGTGGCCCACGGTCGATGGTACCTTAGACGTATACGGAAAACGGTACATTGGATTATCCTGAAAATGCGGTTACTATAATAAGCGTTTGTGATCTAACGATTCGAAATATTTTCAGAGATGCAGCGTTGCCACCTTTACCAAAGAGTAGCATCATCTTTGTTATTTCAAATGGAACACCCTGTATTTCATTGCGTTTTTAAATTCTTCCCGAAGAGCTGATTTCATCAATGTATCACACTGTTCAAAATCGAGATTTTTCAATTTCAGGAATTTTTTGTGTCGAAACTATTCATTATCGATCAAAACGGCTTACATGTCCCTACACTGAGAAAAACTGGTTAATTAAAACGTCTAGTTGGTATTTTTTTAGTACCGATAATTAAAAATATTTGGAATTTTATTAACAATGACAACGTATCCTTATTTCCTACAAATGACTTTTCTATTTTTCGCCAATTATCAATATCATCATCATCAATAAAAATACTATCTGTGACAGAATTATCACAGTGTTGTCTATTCAGTCAATTAAAATTTCATATTGGGGTTAAAAAACCTCATTTTGGGGTTACTAACAACAGCTGACTATTTGCAACAACTGATGACACATTTATCGTAAAAGGTTTATTAGTATTCATAGCAGAAATTGTTTAGCCATAACTAATAATTTCAGTTGTACTGCGTCGTTCGGGACCGCCTCGCGTCTCTTCGGGACCCACTGGCAAAAATTGCATCTTGCATCTGTTTGTCTTTCTGTTTCATCATTTGAACTTGTATCTCAATAGTGGATAGATCGCACGGTCGTCGAGCTTAGACAAAATAAATAAAATAATTGTCTAGTGTAGCCGGGAGCGTCGTGTTCTTGCTGGTTCACTGCTCTGTGTGTTTTCAAATCACTGTTTTGTGTTTTTTTGCACTTTGCGCTGAGCCATTTGGCATTTGGTTGGCAAAATAATAATTCGCAGTTTACCATCGTTATCTGTGCGTCACTAGTTATCAGGTTCAAGTACCTATTCACAATTCAGTTCAGTTTACGACGGGCGACGGTGAGAAACGTCCAACCAACATCTCGTGTACACGGTGTATATTCATAATTCCCTCTCTTTTTGCTGAGCTGTGGCCTGTGACACTTACGGTGTATGGTGTATTCCTGTTCACGATTCCATTGGAAATTGGAAGGAAAATGGCATACGAACTGTTATTATTAGAATGGGGCCTTGATTTTAATTGATATGAAACTATTAAGTTGCCAGAATAACTAAATTATATTTCAAACGTTACTAAATCACTTTCAATAGTAACTAGATTCCATTTCAGTCACAATTAAATATTTGATTTGCAACAACACACCCACTATTAACGTCAGAAGAAATGAGTAATTGCCCCAACTGGGATAATTTGTTGTGATAACAAACATATATTGAAACAGTACTAACAATCTAATTGTCATAACTATGTATCTCGATTGTGGCAAATAAAACTTGGTATTATTCCTTAAAAAGGCTTATTAGTTACCACAACAACGTCGTAGATGACTCAACTAAACTTTTCATTTGAGGCAAATAGGCGTTTCCAGAAAAACAGAATTAGTTATGGCAACAACTAATGCTTGCTGTCCCCTATCGTACTAAAAAATTTTTCTGTAGTTACTAATTTTTTAGTAACGGCTACAAATTTTTTCCCTCAGTGTATCTCATCTTTTGATTCACTATCTACTGAAATTTAATTGGAACAGATACAGGGTGATCAAAATTCTGAATCTTGGACCATCCTGCATTTTTTCCAATTAAATGTCGGTAGATAGTTGATCAAAAGTTGATATGGGGACATGTAAGCCGTTTTGACCAATGATGAATAGTTTCGACACAAAAGAATCCTAAAGTTGAAAAATCTCGATTTTGAACACCCTATATCTCTGTAATAATTCCCGCTAGACCCCAAGTGTGATACATTGATGAAATCAGCTTTTCGAGAAGAATCTAAAAACGCAGTAAAATACAGGGTGTTCTATTTGAAATAACAAAGATGATGCTACTTTTTGGTAAAAGTGGCAACGCTGCTTCGCTGAAGATAATTTGAATCGTTAGATCACAAACGCTTATTGAAGTAACCAAATTTTCAAGACAATTCGATGTACCGTTTTCCATATACGTCTAAGGTACCATCGACCGTGGGCCACCCTGTATACAGAATAATATCGATCAATCATACACATACCATTCAGCTATACACAGAGATTATGATATTGAATCACCATCGAAATTCAATCTTCTCAGTATACCTATATCTTAAGAAGATATTCATTCCATGTTGAACATCACTATGCTGGGAATATTGATAGATCATATGGATCACTCTCGCATTCGAATAATGAAATGATATTGATGTTCAATATTGCGAATTTGTTTGGAAATTGATATTGAAATTCAACCAGAATAATCCTCAAAATTTATATCGATGGTTTATATTCATATAGATATCGAGTGAGAATATGGTATTGGCAATTGAGATTCAAACTCCTTAATACATATACATACATATAATATTTGTTTCATATTGAACATCACTAAGCTGGCATATTATTTGATCAAATTGATCAATGTCTCATTTAACCGTTTATACAACAATGATTTTCAGTTTTGTGAATATATTGAAAAGATATGTTGACATTTTGTATCGAGGAGGATGCCTGAAATTATATCGAAAGCTTATATACATATACAATATAATCATGTAGATATTGAGTTAGAAATGGATATTTCCAGAAGTCTACGAAATAAGACTGATTTCACATTGAATGCTACAATGTATATCGATTAACCTCACATACTGGAAAGTTTATGAGATAATATTCGATATTGAACCTATCTAAAAACGGCAATATCTCGAAATAGGGAACACTTTGTATGATAGTATATACAGTGGAATATATTCAATATCAACTTTTCAGATATACGTCGGTGTGTATAATAAAATAAAAAAATAATATCTCAAATTCTTATAAAGAGAAATATTCAAAAATTTATTTTCTTCCCATTCATTATGTCATTCTGAAGGCCTGGACTTCCTTCCCCCATCCCTATCTGCTGCTTGCGCCAAGCAAGAACGAACATGCCTTAGGATGTCGTTCTCGCAGGCAGTAGGAATCACTACTCTTGTAGCGTCTGAAAATGTCGTATTTACTATAAGCTGAGTGATTCAACTCATTTTTTGTGAAAATTGTAGTGAAGGGCAATGAATTTCCATTATTTTATATAGGTATTATGTTTGGTTGGCCGGTTCCCGTGTTACCCTATACATATTCAAGAATGAAAAATTTTGAAATAATCCCCTCTTCGAATTAGTTTTGTCACGTTTTTAAATCAGATTTTATATACAGGGTGTTTCATTGGGAAAGGGGAATAATTCAACTGTGGATAGGGGTCACTGAAGTGATTTAGAAAAGCCCATGGTTGATGGATCTTCGACTTCTTATAACCGAGATACAGGATGTTTCATCAATTTTGTCCATATCTTCATTGTCTCATAACTTTCCAACCAACCTGTATATATTTTCAAAAATTGTTACACTTGCTCAATCTACCCTGTGGAATTGATTGAGGCAACAACAAAAGATGAAATCCAGGTCCGGCTTCACTTAAAATTCACAAATTCTTTCTGCCAGAAAACAACACCCTATACATTCGAATTTCTCTTTTTTTTGCCATATCTGAAAATAACATCAAAATTTCTATTCAACGATGTGCTTTTTATTCGTGAACAGACGATTTTAACTATTCATATTATGTGCTCAAAATATTATTTTTGCTCATTTTGGGGTACAAAATTGGAATCAGACGAGATTTATGAATTTCATTACTTCCTATTCAGTATACATGAGTATTACATTTAGAAGGAGTATTTCATATCGTTCTTTGTTCCAGACTCAGTTGCAGGTCCGTCATCAAAACTATACAGGGCTTTTCACGATGAGCGTTAATTTGACGTTTTCGGCAAACCAGGCAACGGATGAATCTGAAATTTCGATGGTATATATAAATCAACATAAACTACACTACTGAAATATTTGAAACGATCCGGCCTTGCTGCTTCTACTAGAAAGTAGCAGCAACTTCGATTTTTCAAATGGGACACCCTGTATTTCATTACATCCTTGGATTCTTGTTGAACAGCAGAATTCATCGATTCAAAACATTCAAGGTCTAGCGGGACTGATAACTGAGATATAGGATGAGGAAAATCGAGATGTTTCAACTTTAGAAATGTTCCGTGTTGAAACTATTTGATATTGCATGGTCAAAAGGGCTTCAATGTCCCTATCTCAATTTTCCATTCGATATTCAATTGAAACAGATACAGGGTGGTGCAGAAAACTGAATTATGAACCATCCTGTATTTGTTTCGATTAAAGACATAAAAGCCGTTTTGATCAATAATAAATATTTTCGCAAAATAACTCCAAAGTTGAAACATCTCGATTTTTCTCACTCTAAATATCTCAGTTATTAGTCCCACTAGTCCCCGAACTTTGTGAATAGATCAAATCAGCTCTTCAGGAAGCATCCAGGGTGTACCATTTGAAAAATCAAAGTTACTGCTACTTTACAAATATTTCAGACGTGTAGATCATGTTAATTCATATGTACATACCTTCGGATTTTTGGATTTATCCGTTGCCTGGTTTGCCAGAAACATCTAATCAATGCTTATCGTGAAAAGCCCTGTATAGTTTTGATGACGGACCTGCAACTAAGTCTGGAACAAAGAACGATATGAAATACTCCTTCTAAATGTAATACTCACGTATACTGAATAGGAAGTAATAAAATTAATAAATCTCGTCTGATTCCAATTTTGTACCCCACAATGAGCAAAAATAATATTATGAGCACATAATATGAATAGTTAAAATCGTCTGTGCACGAATGAAAAGCACATCGTTGAATAGAAATCTTGATGTTCTTTTCAGATATGGCAAAAAAAATGAGAAATTCGAATGTATAGGGTGTTGTTTTCTGGCAGAAAGAATTTGTGAATTTCAAGTGAAGCCGGACCTGGATTTCATCTTTTGTTGTTGCCTCAATCAATTCCACAGGGTAGATTGAGCAAGTGTACCAATTTTTAAAAATATATACAGGTTGGTTGGAAAGTTATGAGACAATGAAGATATGGACAAAATTGATGAAACATCCTGTATCTCGGTTATAAAAAGACGAAGACCCATCAACCATGGGTTTTATAAAATCACCTCAGTGACCCCTATCCATAGTTAAATTATTTACCTTTCCCAATGAAACACCCTGTATAGAACTTGACGATCGAGCTCAAAAGCACTATTGCTCCACCCTGGATCTGTTCCAATTAAATATCAGTAAATAGTAAATCGATTGTTAAATCATAGATTAACGGAGAAGTCATAAATCTATGGTTAAATTTTGGACATGTAAGCCGTTTCGAACAATAATGAATAGTTTCGACACAAAAAAATCCAGAAATTGAAAAATCTAGATTTTGAACACCCTATACCTCTGTAATCATTTTCGCTGGACCTCAAGTGTTATGCATTTCTAAAACCAGCCTTCCACGGAAAATCTATAAATGCGAAAATATACAGGGTGTCCTATTCAAAAAAACACATAATCGGCCGATATATCTTGGAATGCTAACACCCTATAGATTTGAAAATAATTTTAGGTGACAGTTATCATGGAACATTATAATTTATAATTATTGTATTTGAAATTTTTCTATACTGAGTGTTTCCTAACTTGGAGCGATCAATGAAATGGATGATGGAGACGGAAAAACAAAACGAAATGAAAGAATACATTTTTGTCGAAAAAAATCATTTTGGAAGATATTGAGCTCCAAAGTTTGCCTGAAACTCTTGTAAATCATTGATAAAAGGTTAATAGCCCAATTCAAGCGTTAATTTGCTTTCTGCGAGATCACAAGCACCGGAAGTACCGATGACTTTTGCAATGTTGCCGGACGTTCAAAAATAGTTGAAAGATGAATTATGGTGTAAGCGCACATTTTTTGACAAAATTTCAGAACAAATTTTTTCTGTTTCATAAAACACCGCATTCCATTTATCGCCCCAACTTCGGAAACACCCTGTATATCTGACGTTTGGCTAATACCGGAGAAGAACATACTATAGCTTCACCCTGTTTAGGTAAGTACATATTATCACATTTTCTATGATTTTCTTAGATATCTCAGTTGTATTTGGATATACAGCGTTGCGGTTTTCACAATACTGTACCATTTTAAAAAAACTGAGTCCAACTATACATGAACATACTAATGTCTCATTTGAAAAGAATTTATGTTGGCTCCATTTTCTGAACAATAATCATTTATGGACGTCAAATAAATACGCCAGTGTATTCTACGTAAGAAAAGCAGAACTGTGAGAATTCTGTTTGCGGCCAGTAGCCGATCAAGGAAGCGGTAAAGGGAGAGATTATCCCTTGAGCCTCGTTGAAGATTGATATAAGAGAAGTGCATAGTAATCGGCCAGTGCTGTAACTTCTGAATCAATCGTGATAGGATTTCGAAATTTCGTGGGTAGCAACTAGGTATTCCAAATTAATCATTTATTGATAAAATCACTTTCGTTTCAACCGGAATCAACCTCAACTTTTTATGTTTGAATAGGAAACCCTGTATATTCTTTTATATTCATCTTGGATTCCCTGTATATACGTAAAAAAATTGTATCAAAGTTGGGCCAACAGGGCCAACATAAATAATTTAGTAATGTGAAAACCGCAACTCTGTATCTCCAAAGACAACTGAGAAAATCATCGATAATGTCACACATTGTATACCTACCCCGAGATCTAGGTACCTATATTGAAGTTTCATCATCGAACAATACTCATATGTTTCAAAAATCGCATTACCGTTATTAATAAAGCATCTATACTTAGGTAGGTATGTAGGTACAATATTTTGCCAAATCTAGGAATCCTATATTATACCATCATTATTCCCCAATATTGTACCAATAACTTCTCAACAATATTGTTTCGATATCGTGCTGGAATGAGACAACTGAGAAAATCATCGATAATGGAACACATTGTATATACCTACCCCGAGATCTAGGTACCTATTGAAGTTTCATCATCTAACAATACTCATTATGTTTCGGAAATCGCATTATCGTTATTAATAAAGCATCTTCAATACTTAGGTATGTAGGTACAATATTTTGCCAAATCTAGGGATTCTATATTATTCCATCATTATTTCCCAATATTGTACCAATAACTTCTCAACAATATTGTTTCGATATCGTGCTGAAATGAGTAGGTACACATTGTGTGTGCTGCTGGATAACTTATGGCGAACACTGATGTGTACGTAACAAGAAAGTATCTACGATTATACTTAGGTACATGGACTTTAGTACTCGAATATCAATAGGTTAACTTATACTTGTTACATAGTAAGTAGGTAAAAACATTTTTCTGACTGAACTACCAAACTGCACGAGGGCATCGAGGAGTCGGAAAAATGTTTGGATTTTGCAGCATCAGCACATGGTATGGCAAGAAAGAACATAATCAAAATTGTATCAAAGTTGAACTAGTATCAATAATTGGGATAAGTAATTTTACCTTATTATTTTTTGCACCACTGTTATAATATACCACTCGCGATCCACTCCACACGCTTGACGACTCTATGAGACAACTGAAAGAACTGAGCTAGTGAGTGTCGAGCAAAGATAGTCACTCTATGACCTGAGGTATTTGCCCGACAGTGTTGTCGGGTGTACTAGTAGACACGTTATACTAGAAACATACATTTCTTGTTCGGACAAGAATATCAGAATTATGTGAGAAAACTGAAATGCCTACCTAGGTGTATCTTGAATTGAAATTCCACAATAAATAAAATCATTTGTTTGATGTAATATTTGTGCACAAGTTCAGAATTCCCAAGTGATATGGAGGAAGCAACACAAAATGCACTATTCTCTTATTCATCCATTCATAATTTCGTTTCATTTCACAACTTGTGTTGAAATGAACATTTTATCACCAATTATGTATTATTCCACTTTGCGCATTTGTTTATACAGTGTGTCCCACTTACCATGCTCACGATGGGTATCTTTTTAACGGTGAGAGATACGAGGTCGGTTAAATTACACCAAATGTGGAGTTTGTCAAGGCCAACTATAATGTGAAAAAATATTTTGATAGAATCTATTCGTTTTTGTTTTATACGCAAAAATCAAATTTTGATTATTTTCATGTCTCCTCCGTAACTTCTTTATTTATGAAAATATTCAGATAGGAATTTCACATTCTCATGGGAGTTTTTCGAAGTGAATTCGAAAAAAATATGATAACTCTTCTAGAATTTGAGATATCAGCACCAACTTTAGTTGTTCAAATGAAGCTCATAGCTCACTATGACTTAGTTACAAATAACTTTTTTTCCTCTTACAGATGACATGTCGCAGTTATAGTTTTGTGTTGATAACAACGGAGTTATCGTCATTTATACAAAAACATAAACTTATTTGGAAGCCGCCATCTTGAATTTACAAATTTTAACAAAAATATCATGATCGTCGACCTCAAAAACCCCCATTTACCAATTTTGAATGAAATGGGACCAAATCTTGTCCGCCATCTTGGAGCAGTCATTTTTTTAGAATCATTTCCATTTCCATTTACTAATCAATGCATATTGTTACATACAAACAAAGCGTATGGTCAAATTTAGACGTTCGTTCAGAACTACGCAAAAAATAATCGCATCGAATACAATTCGAACTTCGAAATCTTCAAGAATATGCATCTTAAACTTTCTGCACAATTACAAATAATCGTGTCCGTTCAACATAATAATCCTTTCGCATCGTGATCGGATTATTTCAACTGTTAAACTGATACTCTTCGTAATTATATGCAACAAAAGTTATCGATGTTTAGCCCTAATTTTTTGAAGTACTTATAGTATTATAGTATTACTACTGAAAATACTAGATTTAGTGACAAAACCAAGATGGCAACTGTGGTGACTAGTCTTGTCGTTCACGGTAACACTCGAACGTGCGCGAGAAAACTCTAATATTGAGAATTCATCATTGAATTGATAGTAGGTGTTTGATATGGTACACATATATGAAATCTGGAAGGTGACTTCACTATATTGAACCTGATGTTTGCTAGCAATATTGAACTAATCTTCATTTCTCAATATTGCTCCATTATCATCATGTTGATAGTATCTAGAGATTACGCCTCAATATTATATCAATTTAACTGACTGAACTCAAGATAGATAATATCGCTTGCACATTGTGATGACAACATCGAATTGATATTGGGATCTGATTATGGTACAAATATATGGAATCAGGAAGTTGGTTCCACAATATTGAACACTATGATTATTTGCAATATGAAATTCATATTCATTTATAAAGATTGCTCTATTATCATCTTGATGATAGTTTCAAGAGATCACAGCACAATATTGTATACATAAAGTTGACTGGAATAAGCATTAGAAATATTGCTCTGATATTGAGAATGTATCATTGAATTTACACTGAGTTTTTGATGTGGTACACATTAATGGAATCAAGAAGTTGAACTCACGATATTGAACCTAATGATTATTTGCAATATAGAATTATCTTCATTTCTCAATATTATCCCTTTATCATCCTGTTGATAGTATCAAGTGATTACACCTCAATATTATATCAATATAACTGACTGAACTCAAGATGGATAATATTGCTTGCACATTGTGATGACAACATCGAAATAGTATTGGGATCTGATTATGGTACAAATATATAGAATCAGGAAGTTGGATTCACAATATTGAACACAATGATTATTTGCAATATGATGATCATATTCATTTAACAATATTGCTCTTTCATCATCTTGATGATAGTTGCAAGAGATTAGAACACAATATTGTATACATAAAGTTTACTGAAATATGCATAGGTAATATTGCTCTAATATTGAGATTTCATCATTGAATTGACCTTGGGTTTTTTATATGGTTAACATGAATGAAAACAAAAAGTGAACCTCACGATATTGATCCTAATAGTTATTTCCAATATCGAATTATCTTCACTCCTATTTATGGATGATATTATTGCTTGCACATTGTGATCACAGCATCGAATAAATATTGGGATCTGGTTATGGTACAAATATATGGAATCAGGAAGTCGGTTTCACAATATTGAACATAATGATATTTCGCAATATCTGAATCATCTGCATTTCTCAATATTGCTGCAACCTCATCCTGATGAAATCCACTAGAACAATATCGCTGGGATATTGGGATTTGATCATTGAATCCATATAGAGTTTGTGATATGGTACACATATATGGAATAAATTGATCGACCTCACGATATCCAACGTGATGATTCTTTGCAATATCGAGGTCATCTCCATTTCCCAATATTGCTTCATTATCAAACAGATGATGGTGTCATAAGAATACAACTCTTTATTGTATACATATAATTCACCAATATCCACACAAACAATATTGGTGGAATATTGGGATGTCATCATTGAATAGCAGTTTTGTATTCGATATGGAATACATATATGAAATCAAGAAGTCCACGTGACGATATTGAACCTGATGTTTTATTGCAATATCCTCCAATATACATTCTATCGATATAGGTTACATATCCAGTTGTAATATGAACTGATATCAGGCAATCAATATATCTATCATGAAGATTCATCAATATCGAGACATAAATCATCAGGATATAGGAGGAATATAGATTTCATCACATATGTCATTATGAATATCGATACAATGTAGGATTCTCAAGATCCTGAAAAATGTAAGCCTATCAACATTGTATTCATATTGATCCGTCCAGCTCATTTATTCAATATCGTTACAATATCATCCGACCGATTTACGATATTCAAATATTGGGCCAATGCAGAGCCGATTTTCAGCCGATATTCTGTGCTACTGGGGGAAGGAGTGTTGCTGATGGAAATACCGAGCATAGATATGGTGGGCTTGGTGGGGATGGTGGTGCCAGACATCAGAATGTCAGGCATACTGAGTTCCGCCTTCCTAGAGAAAATACAGGCTTGAGTTTTGGTGGCGTTGAATTCAACTAGGTTGTTGGTTCCCCAGGCTGTGATTTCAGCAAGGTCAGAAAACTCGATGAGAGATGGCATAGCTGAGGTGGTAAGCCGTATGATGGTAGTTTGTGGAGGAGTCCTTTGTGCCAAACACGGTCAAATGCTTTCGATATGTCCAAAGCGACAGCTAGAGATTCCCCGTGTTTTTCTTATGAAGCTTGCCATAAATGGGTGACGTAGGCAAGCAGATCTCCAGTAGATCTTCGGTGGCGAAAGCCGTATTGTCTATCATTGATGATTCCCGAGCTCTCCAGATATTTGATGAGCTCAATGTTGATGGCTTTCTTCATCACTTTGGAGATTACTGATAACAGGGCAATGGGCCTCTAGTTGTTGGGCAGGTTATTGTTCCCTTTTTTGGGGATTGGTTGGACTCTAGCTGTCTTCCAGCATGATGGAAAAATACCCGACCTGTACGAGACGGTGAACAACTTGCAGAGAATCGGTGTTAATCTGGTGCACATTTTTTGAGGATAATGGGTGGAATTCCATCAGGACCGTTAGCCTTATTCGTTTTGAGACCAAGCAAAATTCGTCTGATAGTGCGTTGACGGAAGACGAATTCGGGCATTCGACTCTCAATGGGTGGAATGTCTGGCGGCACTTTTCCTTGGGAATCTAAAGTAGAGTTTGCTGCGAAAATCTCTGCAAAAATATTTGCTTTCTCCTCCGATGGTGTTGCTAATGTGCCGTCGGATTTGGACAATGGTGAAAATGAACTATTAGTGAAATTTCTTCCGACCGCTTTAGCAAGGGAGCAAAACGAACGGGAGCCATTGGGACAATCTATGAGTTTCGATCTTATCTTGGCATTGTTTGTTCCTTTTGAAGCATCTATTGTTTGGCTGCAGTTATTTCTGGCATCAACGTATTCTGCTCTAGTCGCGAGGTTAGGGTTTTTGCGCCAGCGATGGTAGGCTGTTTGTTTCAAGGCAACAGTTCTAGAACAGTTCTTGTTGAACCAGGGCTTGGATGGTGATGATTTTCTTGAAAAATGAGGTATGTATGTGTCCATTCCGAGCATGATTATCTCGGATATTTCCGCAGCACACTGTGAAGGGTCCTCAGAGTCGAAGCATACTTTATGCCAAGGAAACTCGGAGAAAAACATGCGGAGACCGTCCCAGGACAGAGCAGATAGGTCGTATTGGTGGATGAATTGACCTGTGTCTCAGTAAGAGCCAATATGTCTGGCTTTTCAATCCGAAGGTGTAGATGGACTTCGTTGATGTTCTTACTCAGACCTCGGATGTTACAAAGGTCTATCTTGAGGACTTTTTCAGTCGATGGTGAACCCTCTCTAGCACCTCTCGCCCGGAAATCTGAATGGAGAGGTATTTTACTTCCGGATAATTTCACTTGAGGAGAACTCATCATCGCTTATTCTGTATAGAGAAGGGAGGTTGGCGTGGAAGGAAAAGGAAATTGGGTTTGGTTGGGTTGGCCGGAACATCAACCAGCTACTGAAACACGGGTAAGTATACCCATTTCACAGTGCCTATGGTTGATGTGGTGGTATCGCACTGGGCGATGGCGTTAACCATGTTCCACCTATTGGCCTCCTACGACAGGCAGGACTCACCGTGGGGTTATTCTGATCAGACCACCACACGGATAGATACAGTTATAGCAGATACGATCGCATTGACCATATGAGACGATTTTGAAGGACATATAACGAGAACAATAGGCAAGTGAAGATACTTCGACAACATCAGTCTGCACACTGTGCCTCTGTTTTCAATCATAGTCGGAGTCGAAGTTTCTTGGTCTTCCTGTTGTATTCGTTATAGCCGTTGTGATGTCATCTCATATGATCGTTGCGAACTGATATGCTCCTGAGGTATCCATGTGAGATGATAGAATACAGAGCTACAGATTGCGGACTGATGTCGAAGTATCCTCACTTGCCCATTGTTCTCGTTATAAGTCCTTCAAAGTCGCCTTATATGGTCAGTGCGATCGTATCTGCTATAACTGTAGGAATATCAGATGCTAGAATGCAAAGTTACAGTGTTAACATAGTCGAAGTCAAAGTTTCTTGTTCTGCCTGATGTGTGCCATATACCTGCTTTGAAATCGTCTTATGGGATCGTTGCGAACTGATATGTTTCAAAGGTATCCATGTAGGATGATAGAATACAGAGATACAGTGTACAGACTGATGTCGAAGTCTCTTCACTTGCCTATTGTTCTCGTGATATGTCCTTCCAAATCGTCTTATATGGTCAGTGCGATCGACTCTGCTATAACTGTATGCATGTCAGATGCTCGAATGCAAAGTTACAGTGTAAACATAGTCGGAGTCGAAGAATCTTGTTCTGCCTAATGTGTGCGTTATACCCGCTTCGATGGCGTCATATATGTTCGTTGCAAACTTATATGCTCCAGAGGTATTCATGTAAGATGTTAGAATACAGTTATACAGTGTGCAGACTGATGTCCAAGTATCTTCACTTGTCTATTGTTCTCGTTATATGTCCTTCGAAGTCGTCTTGTTTGGTCAGTGCGATCGTATCAGTAGAGGGGCTATGTGAGTTCTGGACCAAGCCAATCAGAGGCCAGCATTTAATTGGAGGCCACGCCCACTGAAAACCGGCGCGAAATTCAAATTATTCATACGTCGTCACGTCGCCATCGTGAATAAATAAATTAAAAAAAGCTGTCACCGCTGGGGAATTGAAACAGGGACCTTTGCATTACGAGGCAGCGTATATACGCACTGTGGTATTCCGACTCCCGTGATATTTCGATTATCTTAATGCTATTCAAACGGAATATCCATAGCTGGCGCACGCTTATCTTTGAAACGGATCTATCGAGGTAGAGCGAAGCGAGAGATGCGTTCCAGAGATAAGAAACTTCGAGTGGAAAATGATATCCATCGCTGGCGCGCGCTTATCTTTGCAACGGATCTGTAGAGGTGAAGCAAAGTGAGAGATGCGTTCTAGAGATGAGAAACTTCGAGTGGAAAATAATATCCATCGCTGGCGCGCGCTTATCTCTACACGGGTGCAACGACAGCAAATTAGCATAACAGATAAGGATGTAGGTTATCGAAACTACAAAAAGCTCAACAATTCCACAATCAGCAGCATAACAACAGATAAGGATGGAGGTTATCGAAACTACAAAAAACCCAACAATTCCACAATCAGCAGCATAACAGCTATGGTTGGAGGTTATTGAAACTATAAAAAACCCAACTAGTCGCATGAACAAAATACGTGATCAGAATTACGCAAGAAATTATCGCTATCAGCAGTCGTTTTAGATGGGTGTTTCCAGAACACCCGCATCGCTAATTACCAAGTCACGTGGTATCTCCGCCAGCGTATAAAAGCGACGACGCAGCGCAACATCATTGACACTCGAGTCTGCAATCGTGAACGTTGTCTCTTGACCAGCTCCAGCCAAATCATCACTGTTTGTGTGTGTGTGTGCATTAATAGCAATAATAGTGAGTACCTCTTAGTCATTTTTTCATTATCAATCCAATATTACCTGAATTTTTTATTCCATTCTGAGTTTCCTAGTTTTATATTATCGGCCCCTTTCATTTTATTTTGAAAATAATACAACCTAGTGCTCATTCCGCATCAACCTTTTTCATTCCAAGTTCTTTCGAGAGACAATTCAATGAAAGTGTCAATGATCAATCGCAGATCTAGTTTCATCTCACAGCTGATACTGACACCGAGAAGTCCGTTTTTGGCTGGATTTCCTCCATTGGCCTAGTCAGTCCTGGAAAAGAAAAGGTATTGTTGATAATAATATTGGAGGATTATCTGAATAAGTATGTTTATATGTAAAAATAATGAATAAGAGAATAGTATTTCTGCTGGTATGCCATAAGCAAAAAATGATGTATGGAGTGTAAATATTATAAGTGAATAAGATTTGGACGTTCCTGATCCTGATACGATAGTAGTATAGGGAATATCTCTTGGATTTGCAATATTATAAATCATAATATTGGGTAGATTATGAGGGGTTATATGTCTCTGTTTTGACTGGGTAGCTGGGCAGGTTAATGGCACCGTAAATATAGGTCACAAAACCAGCTTCCGTGTTCAAATGGCGATGGGAGACATAAATCGATTACTATCGATTTTCGCAACGTTGCCACATCTGAAAAGGAGAATTCCGTAGAAATGAAAATGTATTTATTGAAAATTGAGCTTTATACTCATCTGGATTAGTCTGAAAGGGGTTATATAACATGATTTCATGAACCCTAGTTGTTTCTCTCCAATGGACTGTGACCTTTATCAATGGTGATATTCATGGTGTTGTAAGAGGTCTTTATTCTGGGGCCCTTACTTTGACACTCTGTTCAGGACAGGAGACTACTCTGGTATTCGACAGGGGGGATTCTCGAGCGCCAGATTTTTGATGAAGGTGATTTACTTCACCTGCTCCTCCCAACTTAGTCGGGAAGGAGGCCCACAGTAGCAACAGTGGAGAAAGGTACAGGAGGTATACCTACCTCGGTACCCACAGTATAATCCAGGGGTCAATGGTATTGAATCGACCTGGAATCAATAAGTAGCCAAGGGAGTGTAGGCTTCAATTACAAACCCTGGGTCTAGCCTGGAATACTGGTTGTTATTTCTGGTCTGGATAATTACAGGAATCAAAGCAAAATATCTCTCAGGTCTTTAGTATTCTAAGGTTTGGTCTGGAAGATTATTTACTCAACTATCTCATCATTTCTACCTGGAGAATCGGAAACACAGTTCTGAACGAATTAAACAGATTCAATTTCTATTTGTCTTTTCTTTTCCTTCGATTTTTCTAATTTTCTAATATTGGATTTTTAGTGAGGTTAATTAATTATATTTTTCCATTATTGTCAATAGTTCATGAAACATAGAACACCGCCTGACGGGATACATAGCACAGAGACACCGGTGCACAGGACTGGATTTCTCAAGGAAAAGAAGAAGAAGAGTTGTTAACTGGCTTGTCAGTGTCAGTCGTCAGTCAATAATAATATTCTGCAATTTTGACAAATGAAAATATTGAGAATCACTAAATAAAATTATTGAACTATTTGGAACTGAAAACAATGACAACAGAGAAGGAAATATAAAATATATTATGCAATCACAAAATCCGTTTATTCAATTTAGAGTTCTGGATTCTTTACACAGGTCGGGTGAGTATCGGTGTGAAAACAACAGGAATGAAATGAGGCTATAAACAGGATGAATAACACTGGTAAAAAATATACAAACTTACATGTGTAACAGGAAATCACTATACAATACTATTTTACACTGGTTTTGAATGAACTATGAGAGCACTAAAAGATCAGCAAGAGAATCAGGAGCTTGAAGAGCAACGGAGATCAGGTGTAGACTGGTCAAGAAGAGCTTAGAGAGTGTCGAATCCTTGACTGTCTTCAGTATTTATGCACTGCTTTGGCCTTAGCACAAGGACAAGTAAATCTGGAATCTCATTGGTCAAAACTCCCACCTTGTCATGGCTCATGGCCATGGCCACTAGATCTGTCCTTGGAAAGCACATGTGCACCTCCAACACAAAACGCGGAAAAAATAATATTACACCCTAAATGGGCACAGGAACAGAATCTACTCCCTACTTCTTGCTTATGCTACTGTATGAATTTGGCTGGAAAATATTCAATAACAACAAAGTTATGAGCAGTCAAACATTCATCATTTCAACTGATAAATAATTTAATCAAATTTCATATCATGAGCAAAGGGTTGAAAAATATGGAAGTCTTTAGGGTTGTAATGATGTTCATGAGAGTTTACTATCAGGAAAAGCTTTGTGAAGTCAGGAATCAATGCATTGCTCAGCTCTCTCAGGTTTTCAGGTTTCGAGCTTTCGAACAGGTGAAATTCAACTAGAACCAGGCTCAGGTACTTAGATTTTGATCAAAACCAGTCTAGTAATGAAGCTGGTCAAAAACACTTCATTACAATATTATCGTTGCTAACTACCATGCTACAGAGGTATTCATGTAAAACGTTACAAAACAGAGATACAGTGTGCAGACTGATGTCGAAGTATCTTCACTTGATATTTGTTTTCGATATATGTCTCTCGAAGTCGTCTTATATGGTCAGTGCGATCGTATCTGCTATAGCTGTTGGCATGTCAAATGCTAGAATGCAGAGGTACAGTGTAAACATAGTCGGAGTCGAAGTTTCTTGTTCTCCCTGTTGTAAGCGTTATTTTGAATCAGGGAACACTACACAATGTCTACCTATGAGATGTTCAACCGACCTATTATCAAGATTGATAAATTCGAAGTTTTGGCGAACACGCCGGTTTACCGACTCATGTTGGAATCGAAGTTTTTAGTAGATATGAAAAAGTATAATACTTCACTCGCATATAATGAGCTGTCATATATACTCCTTGAATGGGCATTTGAGATGCTAGAATGCAAAGTTACAAAGTAAACATAGTCGAAGTCGAAGTTTCCCATTCTGCCTTTTGTGTGCGTTATAACCGCTTCGATGTCGTCTCATATGATCGTTGCGAACTTATATGCTTCAGAGGTATCTATGTGAGATGATAGAATACAGAGTTCCAGGTGCAGACTGATGTTGTCGAAGTATCTTCACTTGCCTATTGTTCTCGTTATAAGTCCTTCAGAGTCGTCTCATATGGTCAGTGCGATCGTCAGATTCTAGAATGCAAAGTTACAGAGTGAACATGGTCGAAGTCAAGGTTTCTTGTTCTGCCTATTGTGTGAGTTATAACCGCTTCGATGTCATTTTATATGATCGTTGCGAACTAATATGCTGCGAAAGTATAAATGTGAGATGATAAAAAAGGGATACAGTGTGCAGACTGATGTTGTCGAAGTATCCTCACGTGCCTATTTATCTCGTTATATGTCCTTCACAGTCTTCCTATATGGTCAGTGCGATCGTATCTCTTCCAACTGTAGGCATGTCTGATGCTAGAATGCAAAGTTACAGTGTAAATATAGTCGAAGTCGAAGCTTCTTGTTCTGCCTGTTGTGTGCGTTATACCCGTTTTAATGTCGTTTCATATGATCGATGCGAACTGATATGCTCCAGAGGTATCTATGTGAGATGATGGAATACAGAGATACAGTGTACAGAATCAGTCTGCAGATGATGTCGAAGTATCTCCACTTGCCTATGTCCTTCGATGTCGTCTAATATGGTTAGTGCAATCGTATCTGCTATAGCTTCAGGCATGTCGGATGCTAGAATGCAGTGGTACGGTGTAACATAGTCGAAGTCAAAGTTTCATGTTCTGCCTATTATGTGCATTATCCTCGCTTCGATGTCGTCTTATAGGATCGTTGCGAACTGATATGCTCCAAAGGTATCCATGTGAGATGATGAAATAAAGAGATACAGTGTGCAGAATAATGTTGTCGAAGTATCCTCACTTGCCTAATGTTCTCGTTATATGTCCTTCGAAGTCGTCTTATATGGTCAGTGCGATCGTATCTGCTATAGCTCTAGGCATGTCAGATGCTAGAATGCAGAGGTACAGTGTAAACATAGTCGGAGTCGAAGTTTCTTGTTCTGCCTGTTGTGTGCGTTATACCTGCTTCGATGTCGTCTCATATGATCGTTGCGAACTGATATGCTCCAAAGGTATACATGTAAGATGATAGAATACAGAAATACAGTGTGCGGACTGGAGTTTCCGAAGTATCTTCACTTGCTTTTGGTTCTCATCATGAGTCCTTCAAAGTCGTCTTATATGGTCAGTGCGATCGTATTTGCTATAACTGTAGGCATGTCAGATGCTAGATGCAACGTTACAGTGTTAACATAGTCGAAGTCGAAGTTTCTTGTTCTGCCTGTTGATTGCGTTATACCCGCTTCGATGTCGTCTTATATAATAGTTGCGAACTCATATGCTCCAGAGGTATCCATGTGAGATGATAGAATACAGAGATACGGTGTGCGGACTGATGTTGTCGAAGTATCTTCACTTGCCCATTGTTCCTGTTACATGTCCTTCGAAGTCTCCCAATATGGTCAGTGCGATCGTATCTGCAATTATTGTAGGCATGTCAGATGCTAGAATGCGAAGTTACGGTGTAAACATAGTCGGAGTCGAAGTTTCTTGTTCCCCTTGTTGAGCGCGTTATTCTGAAACAGGAAACACTTTACGATGTCTACCTATAAGATGTATAACCGACTTATCATCATGATGGATAAATTCGAAGTTTTGGCGAAAACGCCGGTTAACCGGTTAATACAGAGATACAGGTTGCAGACTGATGTCAAAGTTTTTTCACTTGCCTATTGTTCTTGTTATATGTCCTTCGAAATCGTCTTTTATGGTTAGTTCGATCGTATCTGCTATAGCTGTAGGCATGTCAGATGCTAGAATGCGGAGTAATAGTGTAAGCATAGTCGGGGTCGGAGTTCCTTGTTCTGCCTGTTGTGTGCGTTATACCCGCTTCGATGAAGTCTTATATGATCGTTGCGAACATATATGCTACAGAAGTATCTATGTGAGATGATACAATACAGAGATACAGTGTGCAGACTAATGTTGTCGAAGTATCTTCACTTGCCTATTGTTCTCGTTATAATATGTCCTCTGAAGTCGTCCTATATGGTCAGTGCGATCGTATATCCTATAACTGTAGGCATGTCAGATGCTAGAATGCAAAGTTACAGTGTAAATATAGTCGAAGTCGAAGTTTCTTGTTCTGCCTATTATGTGCGTTATACCCGTTTTGATGTCATCTCATATGATCGATGCGAACTGATATGCTCCAGAGGTATCTATGTGAGATGATGAAATACAGAGATACAGTGTGCAGGCTGATGTCGAAGTATCCTCACTTGCCTATTGATCTCGTTATATGTGTAACGAAGTTACTTTTATTTTTGGGTTCTTTGTGAGACATGCGGTATAGTAAGGGTCTAACTTCTGTAAATAGGAAGCCAGAAACCCCGTTCTTTTTCGGGAATGCTAGTAATAATACACCGGAAGTATTATTAATAGATGTCAACGGCC
>OU896716.1:25282192-25364192 GCA_918026855.4 Phaedon cochleariae
TACTTCGACAACATTAGTCTGCACACTGTATATCTTTATTTCAGCATCTCACATGGATACCTTTGGAGCATATCAGTTTGCAACGATCCTATAAGACGACATCGGAGCGAGGATAATGCACATAATAGGCAGAACATGAAACTTTGACTTCGACTATGTTTTCACCGTACCACTGCATTCTAGCATTCGACATGCCTAAAGCTATAGCAGATACGATCGCACCAACCATATAAGATGACATCGGAGGACATATAACGAGAACAATAGGCAAGTGGAGATACTTTGACATCATCTGCAGACTGATTCTGTACACTGTATCTCTGTATTTCATCATCTCACATAGATACCTCTGGAGCATATCAGTTCGCATCGATCATATGAAACGACATCAAAACGGGTATAACGCACACAACAGGCAGAACAAGAAGCTTCGACTTCGTCTATATTTACACTGTAACTTTGCATTCTAGCATCAGACATGCCTACAGTTGGAACAGATACGATCGCACTGACCATATAGGAAGACTGTGAAGGACATATAACGAGATGAATAGGCAAGTGAGGATACTTCGACAACATCAGTCTGCACACTGTATCTCTTTTCTATCATCTCACATTTATACTTTCGAAGCATATCAGTTCGCCACGATCATATAGGATGACATCGAAGCGGTTATAACTCACACAAAAGGCAGAACAAGAAACTTTGACTTCGACCATGTTTACTCTGTAACTTTGCATTCTAGAATCTGACGATCGCACTGACCATATGAGACGACTCTGAAGGACTTATAACGAGAACAATAGGCAAGTGAAGATACTTCGACAACATCAGTCTGCACCTGGAACTCTGTATTCTATCATCTCACATAGATACCTCTGAAGCATATAAGTTCGCAACGATCATATGAGACGACATCGAAGCGGTTATAACGCACACAAAAGGCAGAACGGGAAACTTCGACTTCGACTATGTTTACTTTGTAACTTTGCATTCTAGCATCTCAAATGCCCATTCAAGGAGTATATATGACAGCTCATTATATGCGAGTGGAGTACTATAGGTACTTTTTCATATCTACTGAAAACTTCAATTCCAACAATCATGAGTCGGTAAACCGGCGTGTTCGCCAAAACTTTGAATTTATCAATCTTGATAATAAATCGGTTGAACATCTCATAGGTAGACATTGTGTAGTGTTCCCTGATTCAAAATAACGCTCACATTAGGGAAAACAAGAAACTTCGACTTCGACTATCTTCACACCGTAACTTCGCATTCTAGCATCTGACATGCCTACAGTTATAGCAAATACGATCGCACTGACCATATAAGACAACTTTGAAGGACTCATGATGAGAACAAAAAGCAAGTGAAGATACTTCGAAAACTTCTGTCCGCACACTGTATCTCTGTATTCTATCATCTTACATGGATACCTTTGGAGCATATCAGTTCACAACGATCATATGAGACGACAACGAAGCGGGTTTAACGCACACTACAGGCAGAACAAGAAACTTTGACTCCGACTATGTTTACACTGTACCTCTGCATTCTAGCATCTGACATGCCTAGAGCTATAGCAGACGATCGCACTGACTATAAAAGACGACTTTGAAGGACATATTACGAGAACATTAGGCGAGTGAGGATACTTCGACAACATCAGTCTGCACACTGTATCTCCGTATTTCATCATCTCACATGGATACCTTTGGAGCATATCAGTTCACAACGATCCTATAAGACGACATCGATGCGAGGATAACGCACATAACAGGCAGAACATGAAACTTTGGCTTCAACTATGTTCACACTGTACCTCTGCATTCTAGCATCTGACATGCCTAGAGCTATAGCAGATACGATCGCACTGACCATATGGGGAGACTTCGAAGGACATATAATGAGAACAATAGGCAAGTGAAGATACTTCGACAACATCAGTCCGCACACCGTATCTCTGTATTCTATCATCTCACATGGATACCTCTGGAGCATATGAGTTCGCAACTATTATATAAGACGACATCGAAGCGTGTATAACGCACACAATAGGCAGAAAAAGAAACTTCGACTCCGACTATGTTTACACTGTAACTTTGCATTCTTGCATCTGACATGCCTACAGTTATAGCAAATACGACCGCACTGACCATATAAGATGACTTTGAAGGACTCATGATGGGAACAAAAAGCGAGTGAAGATACTTCGAAAACTTCAGTCCGCACACTGTATCTCTGTATTTTATCATCTTACATGGATACCTTTGGAGCATATCAGTTCGCAACGATCATATGAAACGACATCGAAGCGGGTATAACGCACACAACAGACAGAACAAGAAACTTCGACTCCGACTATGTTTACACTGTACCTCTGCATTCTAGCATCTGACATGCCTAGAGCTATAGCAGATACGATCGCACTGACCATATAAGATGACTCCGAAGGACATATTACGAGAACATTAGGCAAGTGAGGATACTTCGATACATTAGTCTGCACACTGTTTCTCAGTATTCCATCATCTCACATGGATACCTCTGGAGCATAACAGTTCGCAACGATCTTATGAGACGACATCGAAGCGAGGATAACGAACATAACAGGCAGATCATGAAACTTTGACTTCGACTATGTTTACCCTGTACCTCTGCATTCTAGCATCTGACATGCCTAGAGCTATAGCAGATACAATCGCACTGACCATATAAGACTACTTCGAAGGACATATAACGAGAACAATAAGCAAGTGGAGATACTTCGACAACATCAGTCTGCACACTGTATCTCTGTGTTCTATCATCCCACATGGATACCTCTGGGACATATATGTCCGCAACTATCATATGAGACGACATCGAAGCGGGTATAACGTACACAACAGGCCGAACAAGAAAATTCGACTTCGACTATGTATACTTTGTAACTTTGCATTATAGCATCTTGAATGCCCATTCAAGAAGTATATATGACAGCCCATTATATGTGAGTGGAGTACTATACTTTTTCATATCCTCTAAAAACTTCGATTCCAACAATCGAGACTCGGTAAACCGGCGTGTTCGCCAAAACTTCGAAATTATCAATCATGATAATAAGTCGGTTATCCATCTTATAGGTAGACATTGAATCCTGAATCAAAATAACGCTTACAACAGGAAGAGCAAGAAACTTCGACTTCGACTGTGTTCACACTGTAACTTCGCATTCTAGCATCTGTCATGCCTACAGTTATTGCAGAAACGATTGCACTGACCATATAGGACGACTTCGAAGGACATACAACGAGAACAATAGGCAAGTGAAGATACTTCGACAACATCAGTCCGCATATTGTTTCTCTGTATTCTATCATCTCACATGGATACCTCTGGTGCATATGAGTTCGCAACTATTATATAAAAAGACATCGAAGCAGGTATAACGCACACAACAGGCAGAACAAGAATCTTCGACCCCGACTTTGCTTACACTGTAACTCCGCATTCTAGCATTTGACATGCCAACAGCTATAGCAGATACGATCGCACTGACCGTATAAGACGACTTCGGGGGACATATAACGAGAACAAATGACAAGTGAAGATACTTCGACATCAGTCTGCACACTGTATCTCTATTTTGTAACATTTTACATGAATACCTTTGTTGCATGGTAGTTCGCAACGATCATATTTTATGAGACGACATCAAAACGGGAATAACACACACAACAGGCAGAACAAGAAACTTCGACTTCGACTATGTCTACACTCTAACTTCGCATTCAAGCTTCTGGCATGCCCACAGTTATAGCAGATGCGATCGCACTGACCATATGAGACGACTTTGAAGGGGATTCATAACGAAACAATGGGCAGATGGAGATACTTCGACAACATCAGTTCGCACACTGTATATCCGTATTTTATCATCTCACATGGATACCTTTGGAGCATATATGTTCGCAACGATCATATAAGACGACATCGAAGCGGGTATAACGCACACAACAGGCAGAACAAGGAACTTCGACCCCGACTATGCTTACACTATTACTCCGCATTCTAGCATCTGACATGCCTACAGCTATAGCAGATACGATCGAACTGACCATATAAGACGACTTCGAGGGACATATAACGAGAACAATAGGCAAGTGAAAAAACTTTGACAACATAAGTCTGCACACTGTATCTCTGTATTCTATCATCCCACATAGATACCTCTGGAGCATATAAGTTCGCAACGATCATATGAGACGACATTGAAGCGGGTATAACGCACACAACAGGCAGAACGAGAAACTTCGACTTCGACTATGTTTACTTTGAAACTTTGTATTCTAGCATCTTAAATGCTCATTCAAGGAGTATATATGACAGCTCATTATATGCGAGTGGAGTACTATTCTTTTTCATATATACTAAAAACTTCGATTCCAAAAATCAAGAGTCGGTAAACCGGCGTGTTCGCCAAAACTTCGAATTTATCCATCATGATGATAAGTCGGTTATACATCTTATAGGTAGACATTGTAGAGTGTTTCCTGTTTCAGAATAACGCGCTCAACAAGGAGAACAAGAAACTTCGACTCCGACTATGTTAACACCGTAACTTCGCATTCTAGCATCTGACATGCCTACAATAATTGCAGATACGATCGCACTGACCATATGGGGAGACTTCGAAGGACATGTAACGGGAACAATAGGCAAGTGAAGATACTTCGACAACATCAGTCCGCACACCGTATCTCTGTATTCTATCATCTCACATGAATACCTCTGGAGCATATGAGTTCGCAACTATTATATAAGACGACATCGAAGCGGGTATAACGCAAACAACAGGCAGAACAAGAAACTTCGACTTCGACTATGTTAACACTGTAACTTTGCATCCAGCATCTGACATGCCTACAGTTATAGCAAATACGATCGCACTGACCATATAAGACGACTTTGAAGGACTCATGATGAGAACCAAAAGCAAGTGAAGATACTTCGGAAACTCCAGTCTGCACACTGTATCTCTGTATTCTATCATCTCACATGTATACCTTTGGAGCATATCAGTTCGCAACGATCATATGAGACGACATCGAAGCAGGTATAACGCACACAACAGGCAGAACAAGAAACTTCGACTCCGACTATGTTTACACTGTACCTCTGCATTCTAGCATCTGACATGCCTAGAGCTATAGCAGATACGATCGCACTGACCATATAAGACGACTTCGAAGGATATATAACGAGAACATCAGGCAAGTGAGAATACTTCGACAACATTAGTCTGCACACTGTATATCTTTATTTCAGCATCTCACATGGATACCTTTGGAGCATATCAGTTTGCAACGATCCTATAAGACGACATCGGAGCGAGGATAATGCACATAATAGGCAGAACATGAAACTTTGACTTCGACAATGTTTTCACCGTACCACTGCATTCTAGCATTCGACATGCCTAAAGCTATAGCAGATACGATCGCACCAACCATATAAGACGACATCGGAGGACATATAACGAGAACAATAGGCAAGTGGAGATACTTTGACATCATCTGCAGACTGATTCTGTACACTGTATCTCTGTATTTCATCATCTCACATAGATACCTCTGGAGCATATCAGTTCGCATCGATCATATGAAACGACATCAAAACGGGTATAACGCACACAACAGGCAGAACAAGAAGCTTCGACTTCGTCTATATTTACACTGTAACTTTGCATTCTAGCATCAGACATGCCTACAGTTGGAACAGATACGATCGCACTGACCATATAGGAAGACTGTGAAGGACATATAACGAGATGAATAGACAAGTGAGGATACTTCGACAACATCAGTCTGCACACTGTATCTCTTTTCTATCATCTCACATTTATACTTTCGAAGCATATTAGTTCGCCACGATCATATAGGATGACATCGAAGCGGTTATAACTCACACAAAAGGCAGAACAAGAAACTTTGACTTCGACCATGTTTACTCTGTAACTTTGCATTCTAGAATCTGACGATCGCACTGACCATATGAGACGACTCTGAAGGACTCATAACGAGAACAATAGGCAAGTGAAGATACTTCGACAACATCAGTCTGCACCTGGAACTCTGTATTCTATCATCTCACATAGATACCTCTGAAGCATATAAGTTCGCAACGATCATATGAGACGACATCGAAGCGGTTATAACGCACACAAAAGGCAGAACGGGAAACTTCGACTTCGACTATGTTTACTTTGTAACTTTGCATTCTAGCATCTCAAATGCCCATTCAAGGAGTATATATGACAGCTCATTATATGCGAGTGGAGTACTATAGGTACTTTTTCATATCTACTGATAACTTCAATTCCAACAATCATGAGTCGGTAAACCGGCGTGTTCGCCAAAACTTTGAATTTATCAACCTTGATAATAAATCGGTTGAATATCTCATAGGTAGACATTGTGTAGTGTTCCCTGATTCAAAATAACGCTCACATTAGGGAAAACAAGAAACTTCGACTTCGACTATCTTCACAACGTAACTTCGCATTCTAGCATCTGACATGCCTACAGTTATAGCAAATACGATCGCACTGACCATATAAGACAACTTTGAAGGACTCATGATGAGAACCAGAAGCAAGTGAAGATACTTCGAAAACTTCTGTCCGCACACTGTATCTCTGTATTCTATCATCTTACATGGATACCTTTGGAGCATATCAGTTCACAACGATCATATGAGACGACAACGAAGCGGGTTTAACGCACACTACAGGCAGAACAAGAAACTTTGACTCCGACTATGTTTACACTGTACCTCTGCATTCTAGCATCTGACATGCCTAGAGCTATAGCAGACGATCGCACTGACTATAAAAGACGACTTTGAAGGACATATTACGAGAACATTAGGCGAGTGAGGATACTTCGACAACATCAGTCTGCACACTGTATCTCCGTATTTCATCATCTCACATGGATACCTTCGGAGCATATCAGTTCACAACGATCCTATAAGACGACATCGATGCGAGGATAACGCACATAACAGGCAGAACATGAAACTTTGGCTTCAACTATGTTCACACTGTACCTCTGCATTCTAGCATCTGACATGCCTAGAGCTATAGCAGATACGATCGCACTGACCATATGGGGAGACTTCGAAGGACATATAACGAGAACAATAGGCAAGTGAAGATACTTCGACAACATCAGTCCGCACACCGTATCTCTGTATTCTATCATCTCACATGGATACCTCTGGAGCATATGAGTTCGCAACTATTATATAAGACGACATCGAAGCGTGTATAACGCACACAATAGGCAGAAAAAGAAACTTCGACTCCGACTATGTTTACACTGTAACTTTGCATTCTTGCATCTGACATGCCTACAGTTATAGCAAATACGACCGCACTGACCATATAAGATGACTTTGAAGGACTCATGATGGGAACAAAAAGCGAGTGAAGATACTTCGAAAACTTCAGTCCGCACACTGTATCTCTGTATTTTATCATCTTACATGGATACCTTTGGAGCATATCAGTTCGCAACGATCATATGAAACGACATCGAAGCGGGTATAACGCACACAACAGACAGAACAAGAAACTTCGACTCCGACTATGTTTACACTGTACCTCTGCATTCTAGCATCTGACATGCCTAGAGCTATAGCAGATACGATCGCACTGACCATATAAGATGACTCCGAAGGACATATTACGAGAACATTAGGCAAGTGAGGATACTTCGATACATTAGTCTGCACACTGTTTCTCAGTATTCCATCATCTCACATGGATACCTCTGGAGCATATCAGTTCGCAACGATCTTATGAGACGACATCGAAGCGAGGATAACGAACATAACAGGCAGATCATGAAACTTTGACTTCGACTATGTTTACCCTGTACCTCTGCATTCTAGCATCTGACATGCCTAGAGCTATAGCAGATACAATCGCACTGACCATATAAGACTACTTCGAAGGACATATAACGAGAACAATAAGCAAGTGGAGATACTTCGACAACATCAGTCTGCACACTGTATCTCTGTGTTCTATCATCCCACATGGATACCTCTGGGACATATATGTCCGCAACACTTTAAAACACTTTAAACTATCATATGAGACGACATCGAAGCGGGTATAACGTACACAACAGGCCGAACAAGAAAATTCGACTTCGACTATGTATACTTTGTAACTTTGCATTATAGCATCTTGAATGCCCATTCAAGAAGTATATATGACAGCCCATTATATGTGAGTGGAGTACTATACTTTTTCATATCCTCTAAAAACTTCGATTCCAACAATCGAGACTCGGTAAACCGGCGTGTTCGCCAAAACTTCGAAATTATCAATCTTGATAATAAGTCGGTTATCCATCTTATAGGTAGACATTGAATCCTGAATCAAAATGACGCTTACAACAGGGAGAGCAAGAAACTTCGACTTCGACTGTGTTCACACTGTAACTTCGCATTCTAGCATCTGTCATGCCTACAGTAATTGCAGAAACGATTGCACTGACCATATAGGACGACTTCGAAGGACAAACAACGAGAACAATAGGCAAGTGAAGAAACTTCGACAACATCAGTCCGCATACTGTTTCTCTGTATTCTATCATCTCACATGGATACCTCTGGTGCATATGAGTTCGCAACTATTATATAAAAAGACATCGAAGCAGGTATAACGCACACAACAGGCAGAACAAGAATCTTCGACCCCGACTATGCTTACACTGTAACTCCGCATTCTAGCATTCGACATGCCAACAGCTATAGCAGATACGATCGCACTGACCATATAAGACAACTTCGAGGGACATATAACGATAACAAATGACAAGTGAAGATACTTCGACATCAGTCTGCACACTGTATCCATGTTTTGTAACATTTCACATGAATACCTTTGTAGCATGGTAGTTCGCAACGATTATATTTTATGAGACGACATCAAAACGGGAATAACGCACACAACAGGCAGAACAAGAAACTTCGACTTCGACTATGCCTACACTGTAACTTCGCATTCAAGCTTCTGGAATGCCTACAGTTACAGCAGATGCGATCGCACTGACCATATGAGACGACTTTGAAGGGGATTCATAACGAGAGTAATGGGCAAATGGAGATACTTCGACAACATCAGTCCGCACACTGTATATCCGTATTCTATCATCTCACATGGATACCTTTGGAGCATATATGTTCGCAACGATCATATGAGACGACATCGAAGCGGGTATAACGCACACAACAGGCAGAACAAGGAACTTCGACCCCGACTATGCTTACACTATTACTCCGCATTCTAGCATCTGACATGCCTACAGCTATAGCAGATACGATCAAACTGACCATATAAGACGACATTGAGGTACATATAACGAGAACAATAGGCAAGTGAAGAAACTTTGACAACATCAGTCTGCTCACTGTATCTCTGTATTCTATCATCTCACATAGATACCTCTGGAGCATATGAGTTCGCAACGATCATATGAGACGATATCGAAGCGGGTATAACGCACACAACAGGCAGAACGAGAAACTTCGACTTCGACTACGTTCACTTTGAAACTTTGCATTCTAGCATCTTAAATGCCCATTCAAGGAGTATATATGACAACTCATTATATGCGAGTGGAGTACTATTCTTTTTCATATATACTAAAAACTTCGATCCCAAAAATCGAGAGTCGGTAAACCGGCGTGTTCGCCAAAACTTCGAATTAATCCATCATGATAATAAGTCAGTTATACATCTGATAGGTAGACATTGTAAAGTGTTTCCTGATTCAGAATAACGCTTACAACAAGGGGAACAAGGAACTTCGACTCCGACTATGTTTACACCGAAACTTCGCATTCTAGCATCTGACATGCCTATAATAATTGCAGATACGATCGCACTGACCATATAGGGAGACTTCGAAGGACATGTAACGAGAACAATAGGCAAGTGAAGATACTTCGACAACATCAGTCCGCACACCGTATCTCTGTATTCTATCATCTCACATGGATACCTCTGGAGCATATCAGGTCGCAACGATCACATGAGATGACATCGAAGCAGGTATAACGCACACAACAGGCAGAACAAGAAACTTCGACTCCGACTATGTTTACACTGTACCTCTGCATTCTAGCATCTGACATGCCTACAGTTGGAACAGATACGATCGCACTGACCATATAGGAAGACTGTGAAGGACATATAACGAGATAAATAGGCGAGTGAGGATACTTCGACAACATCAGTCTGCACACTGTTTCTCTTTTCTATCATCTCACATTTATACTTTCGAAGCATATTAGTTCGCAACGATCATATAAGATGACATCGAAGCGGTTATAACTCACACAATTGGCAGAACAAGAAACCTTGACTTCGACCATGTTTACTCTGTAACTTTGCATACTAGAATCTGACGATCGCACTGACCATATGGGACGACTCTGAAGGACTTATAACGAGAACAATAGGCAATTGAAGATACTTCGACAACATCAGTCTGCACCTGGAACTCTGTATTCTATCATCTCACATAGATACCTCTGGAGCATATAAATTCGCAACGATCATATGAGACGACATCGAAGCGGTTATAACGCACACAAAAGGCAGAACGGGAAACTTCGACTTCGACTATGTTAACTTTGTAACTTTGCATTCTAGCATCTCAAATGCCCATTCGAGGAGTATATATGACAGCTCATTATATGCGAGTGGAGTACTATAGGTACTTTTTCATATCTACTGAAAACTTCAATTCCAACAATCATGAGTCGGTAAACCGGCGTGTTCGCCAAAACTTCGAATTTATCAATCTTGATAATAAATCGGTTGAACATCTCATAGGTAGACATTGTGTAGTGTTTCCTGATTCAAAATAACGCTTACATTAGGGAGAACAAGAAACATCGTTTTCTACTATGTTCACACCGTAACTTCGCATTCTAGCATCTGACATGCCTACAGTTATAGCAAATACGATCGCACTGACCATATAAGACGACTTTGAAGGAATCATGATGAGAACAAAAAGCAAGTGAAGATACTTCGAAAACTTCTGTCCGCACACTGTATCTCTGTATTCTATCATCTTACATGGATACCTTTGGAGCATATCAGTTCACAACGATCATATGAGACGACATCGAAGCGGGTCTAACGCACACTACAGGCAGAACAAGAAACTTTGACTCCGACTATGTTTACACTGTACCTCTGCATTCTAGCATCTGACATGCCTACAGTTGGAACAGATACGATCGC
This sequence comes from Phaedon cochleariae, assembly GCA_918026855.4. Classification (NCBI taxonomy): domain Eukaryota; kingdom Metazoa; phylum Arthropoda; class Insecta; order Coleoptera; family Chrysomelidae; genus Phaedon; species Phaedon cochleariae. Next base: position 25,293,511 of record OU896716.1, read on the forward strand.
ACTGACCATATAGGAAGACTGTGAAGGACATATAACGATATAAATAGGCGAGTGAGGATACTTCGACAACATCAGTCTGCACACTGTTTCTCTTTTCTATCATCTCACATTTATACTTTCGAAGCATATTAGTTCGCAACGATCATATAAGATGACATCGAAGCGGTTATAACTCACACAATAGGCAGAACAAGAAACCTTGACTTCGACCATGTTTACTCTGTAACTTTGCATTCTAGAATCTGACGATCGCACTGACCATATGGGACGACTCTGAAGGACTTATAACGATAACAATAGGCAAGTGAAGATACTTCGACAACATCAGTCTGCACTTGGAACTCTGTATTCTATCATCTCACATAGATACCTCTGGAGCATATAAGTTCGCAACGATCATATGAGACGACATCGAAGCGGTTATAACGCACACAAAAGGCAGAACGGGAAACTTCGACTTCGACTATGTTAACTTTGTAACTTTGCATTCTAGCATCTCAAATGCCCATTCAAGGAGTATATATGACAGCTCATTATATGCGAGTGGAGTACTATAGGTACTTTTTCATATCTACTGAAAACTTCAATTCCAACAATCATGAGTCGGTAAACCGGCGTGTTCGCCAAAACTTCGAATTTATCAATCTTGATAATAAATCGGTTGAACATCTCATAGGTAGACATCGTGTAGTGTTTCCTGATTCAAAATAACGCTCACATTAGGGAGAACAAGAAACTTCGACCTCTACTATGTTCACACCGTAACTTCGCATTCTAGCATCTGACATGCCTACAGTTATAGCAAATACGATCGCACTGACCATATAAGACGACTTTGAAAAACTCATGATGAGAACAAAAAGCAAGTGAAGATACTCCGAAAACTTCTGTCCGCACACTGTATCTCTGTATTCTATCATCTTACATGGATACCTTTGGAGCATATCAGTTCACAACGATCATATGAGACGACATCGAAGCGGGTCTAACGCACACTACAGGCAGAACAAGAAACTTTGACTCCGACTATGTTTACACTGTACCTCTGCATTCTAGCATCTGACATGCCTAGAGCTATAGCAGACGATCGCACTGACCATAAAAGACGACTTCGAAGGACATATATTACGAGAACATTAGGCGAGTGAGGATACTTCGACAACATTAGTCTGCACACTGTATCTCTGTATTTCATCATCTCACATGGATACCTTTGGAGCATATCAGTTCACAACGATCCTATAAGACGACATCGAAGCGAGGATAACGCACATAACAGGCAGAACATGAAACTTTGGCTTCGACTATGTTTACACTGTACCTCTGCATTCTAGCATCTGACATGCCTAGAGCTATAGCAGATACGATCGCACTGACCATATAAGACGTCTCCGAAGGACATAACGAGAACAATAGGCAAGTGGAGATACTTCGACAACATCAGTCTGCACACTGTATCTCTGTGTTCCATCATCTCACATGGATACCTCTGGGGCATATATGTTCGCAACGATCATATGAGGCGACATCGAAGCGGGCATAACTCACACAACAGGAAGAACAAGAAACTTCGACTCCGACTATGTTCACACTGTAACTTCGCATTCTAGCATCTGACATGCCTAGAACTAAAGCAGATACGATCGCACTGATCATATAAGACGATCTCGAAGAACATATAAGGAGAACAATAGGCAAGTGAAGATACTTCGACAACATCAGTCTGCACACTGTATCCCTGTATTCTATCATCTCACATGGATACCTTTGGAGCATTGTAGTTCGCAACGATTTTATGAGACGACATCGAAGCGGGTATAACGCACACAGAAGGCAGAACGGGAAACTTCGACTTCGACTATGTTTACTTTGTAACTTCGCTTTCTAGCATCTCAAATGCCCATTCAAGGAGTATATATGACAGCTCATTATATGCGAGTGGGGTATTATACTTTTTCATATCTACTAAAAACTTCGATTCCAACAATCATGAGTCGGTAAACCGGCGTGTTCGCCGAAACTTCGAATTTATCAATCTTGATAATAAGTCGGTTGAACATCTCATAGTATAGTATTTAGTATAGTATGTTAGTAGTATAGTATTTATTCAGTTAATATGACAGTTAATATGACAGAGCACAAGAGCACGATAGGAAATGTGTGTGAAAATATAGCATTAACGTTACAGTTACAAACATAATATAGTAGCTGGGGATACAAATTTATTGAGAAGGAGATGCCACCTAAGCAAGCTTGTGTTGTGGCATCATCGTTCTCATTATATGGATACAATTCATCGGATGGAAAATGTAGACAAGTTCAACGAGAGCAAACATGTGTGGCCATTAAATGTTTTCCAGTATAGCATTTAAGCAATCAAAACTATTCTTCATAAAACATTTCAATTTTGGTTTAATTTTTTTGATACTGGTAACATTCTTCAATTCAGAGGGTTTTTGATTATGAAGTTTGGGTCCAATATATGTTACGAATCTCTGATTATGACGAAGTCTGGCAAAGGGGACATCAATATTCTGGTTTGTGTTGAGGCGGGTGTTATAAGGGTGTGTTTTTAAATTCAAGGGTGTGTTCATAATCCACAGGAGACAATGATAAATATAAAGTTTCTTCACATTGAAGACATCCGCTTCTTCGTACAATTTCGTGGTGGAGAATCTTTTATTTTTCTTCAATAAGATTTTTAGTAAGGTATTTTGGACTGTCTCTAAATTCCACAATGTAGTTTTGAATGTTCCACCCCAAGCAATGATACAATAACGAATAATGGATTCTGATAGTGCGCTATAAATCATCATGAGAGTTTTTTTATTCAGAATATTCCTGAGTTGGTAAAATTTGTAAATCAATTTACGAAGTCATAGGTAGGCATTGTGTAGTGTTCCCTGATTCAAAATAACGCTCACAACATAGAGAACAAGAAACTTCGACTCCGACTATGTTTACACTGTACCTCTGCATTCTAGCATTTGACATGCCAACATTTATAGCAGATACGATCGCACTGACCATATAAGACGACTTCGAGGGACATATAACGAGAACAAATGACAAGTGAAGATACTTCGACATCAGTCTGCACACTGTATCTCTATTTTGTAACATTTTACATAAATACCTTTGTAGCATGGTAGTTAGCAACGATAATATTTCATGAGACGAAATCAAAACGGGAATAACGCACACAACAGGCAGAACAAGAAACTTCGACTTCGACTATGTCTACACTGTAACTTCGCATTCAAGCTTCTGGCATGCCTACAGTTATAACAGATGCGATCGCACTGACCATATGAGACGACTTTGAAGAGGACTCATAACGAGAACAATAGGCAAATGAAGATACTTCGACAACATACCTGCGGAGCATATCAGTTCGCAACGATCATTTGAGACATCAAAACGAGAATAACGCATAAAACAGGGAGAACAAGAAACTTCGACTATGTTCACACTGTGGCTCTGAATTCTAGCATCTGACATGACTACAGTTGGAACAGATACGATCGCATTGACCATATAGAAATACTTTGAAGGACATATAACGAGATTAATAGGCAAGTGAGGATACTTCGACATCAGTCTGCACACTGTATCTCTGTATATCATCTCACATAGATACCTCTGGAGCATATCAGTTCGCATCGATCATATGAGACGACATCGAAACGGGTATAACGCACACAACAGGCAGAACAAGAAACTTCGACTTCGACTATATTCACACTGTAACTTTGCATTCTAGCATCTGACATGCCGACAGTTATAGGATATACGATCGCACTGACCATATAGGACTTCAGAGGACATATAACGAGAACAATAGGCAAGTGAAGATACTTCGACAACATCAGTCTGCACACTGTATCTCTGTATTGTATCATCTCACATAGATACCTCAGTAGCATATATGTTCGCAACGATCATATAAGACAACATCGAAGCGGGTATAACGCACACGACAGGCAGAACAAGGAACTTCGACCCCGACTATGCTTACACTATTACTCCGCATTCTAGCATCTGACATGCCTACAGCTATAGCAGATACGATCGAACTGACCATATAAGACGACTTCGAGGGACATATAACGAGAACAATAGGCAGGTGAAGAAACTTTGACAACATCAGTCTGCACACTGTATCTCTGTATTTTATCATCTCACATAGATACCTCTGGAGCATCTAAGTTCGCAACGATCATATGAGACGACATCGAAGCGGGTATAACGCACACGACAGGCAGAACGAGAAACTCCGACTTCGACTATGTTTACTTTGAAACTTTGCATTCTAGCATCTTGAATGCCCATTCAAGGAGTATATATGACAGCTCATTATATGCGAGTGGAGTACTATTCTTTTTCATATATACTAAAAACTTCGATTCCAAAAATCAAGAGTCGGTAAACCGGCGTGTTCGCCAAAACTTCGAATTTATCCATCATGATGATAAGTCGGTTATACATCTTATAGGTAGACATTGTAAAGTGTTTCCTGATTCAGAATAACGCGTACAACAGGGGGAACAAGAAACTTCGACTTCGACTATGTTTACACCGTAACTTCGCATTCTAGTATCTGACATGCCTACAATAATTGCAGATACGATCAGACTGACCATATAGGGAGACTTAGAATAGAATAGAATATTTATTGCAGCATAAAAGGTTAGACAAATTACAATGCATAACACTTATCAGCCTAGTCTAAATACATGCATTGGTACATACATAAGCACAATAAAATATAATCACAAATTATTCATCACTACTATACATTCACAAACAGATTAAAAGAAATTTCATGAAGAAATACTGAGGAACTGTTCTACTGTATAGAAAGCATTTTCAAGCAAGAAATTTTTGAGTTCTCTTTCGAATAGCTTATCCCTGTTTTCATAATTCCTGTGTATTTGTTTGAATTTATTGTACAATTTAATCCCTATGTAATTAGGTGAATTTTGGCAGACCTGTAAACGTGAGTAAGCTTGATGTAGATTATACTTCATTCTTGTATCATGCAAGTGAACATCTTCATTCTTCTCAAACCTCTGTATATTATCTCGAATATAGAGGATCAAGTGATAAATATATAAACTAGGTAATGTCATTACTCCTGCTCTGGTGAACAAATCACTACAACTAGTTGATGGGTGGACATTGAACATAGCTCTCAAGATTTTTTTCTGTACAATGAATGCCTTTTCAAAGTGTGATGAGGATCCCCAGAATATCAGACCATATTGTAAGACAGACTGTACCAGACCGAAATACAACAGTCTCAATACGTCAAAAGATACTGTTTCTCTTAAATTTCTTATTATGTAACAGCATGTACTCAACTTTGAACAGATTGATTTTATATGAGGCTCCCATGTCAGTTCCGGGTCAAGTGTTACACCCAAAAACTTTATAGCGTCTGTGTTTTGAATTGGTTTACCTTGAATATGTTAGTGGAGATTATAATCTGGAGATACATTTTTTGGGATAAATCGCATAAAATATGATTTTGAAACGTTTAGTTGGAGGCCATTCTGAGAGCAATACTTATGAAACTCATCAGAAGCTGCGTTACTATTTGTTACTAGTTGACCTATATCCTTATGGGACATTAGGATATTGGTATCGTCAGCATATAATACAATTTGATCAGGAATGTCACAATACTTTTCAATATCAGATGTAAATACAATGAAAAATAAGGGACCCAGGATCGATCCCTGGGGTACTCCTAGGCTGGATTCTTTTGATTGTGATTTAATGTTATTAAACATTGATACTTGCGTTCGATTGGATAAATAAGATTTTGCCCAGTCAAGGAATACCCCACGGACACATACGGCCTCTAATTTATGTAACAGTAGACTTCTGTCAATTGTATCAAATGCACGACTCAGATCATAAAAAAGGCACAGTGAATTTTCTTTTTTATTAAGAGAGTTATATAGATATTCTAATGTGTCTTGAATAGCAGTTGTGGTACATTTAGATTTTCTAAATCCATGTTGTATATCAGGAAGTAGTTTGAAGTATTCTAAATATTCCGTCAATCTCTGACAATAAGCTGATTCAAAAATTTTCGATATTTGATTCTGGATGCAAATTAGCCTGTAGATCTTTATATCATTAGTGGATCCCTTATTCTTGAAAATGGGTACACCTTTTGATTCTTTTATATCTGGAAATGTACCAGACACAAATGATTCATTTACTAGGTGACACAATGGGTGGACAATGAGTGTTGCAACTGATTTGATTATTCTACCATCAATATCGTCAGCCCCCGGCGAGGATTTAGCAGAAGTCTAACTTATTATGGACAGAATTCCATCAACTGTTGTTGGCATCAAAAAGAAACTTGTAGGTGCCTTTTCTACATACATATCATAGTTAGGAGTCGGACAGTTTTTGTTACAGTCTATGAAGTAATCATTGATATAATTAGCTTGTTCAGAAGGAGTATGGCCCTCCAGAAATCCAGCAAATGCATTATTTGTCTTACCTAAATCATTATTTTTGCCTTCTTTTATAATTTTCCAACTTTCACGCATTTTATTTTGTGAATTTGAAATTCGTTGATTGTTGATCGTTTTTTGGTGATACTTGACGAGTGTATGATAGTCTTTCTTATACTGTTTATATCTTTCTGAGTACCAAGGATTATTTAAAATTTTGCATAATTCATTCATTTCACAAAGATGATCATGCATTTGCTTGATTTCCAGAGAAAACCATCTCCTTCTTTTTGGCTTAATACACATATTTTTTATAGGAAATGCACAATCATAATGGTAAAGGAAAGTTTTGTAGAAAACGCTAAATTGGTCTTGAAAATTTGTAGTCTGATACATTTCACTCCATTCTTCTTTCGATAACAGATTTTGAAAAACTTGAATGTTGGAATCACTCAGTTGTCTTTCCGGGATATATATGTCACCAACTACGTTCGCAAAAGAACATACCTGATATGTGTGGTCTGAGAAGAATGATTCATTTACACTGGTAGCACAATTATTCTGATCTATATTTGAAAAGATATTATCAACACAGGTAGGTGATGTTTAATGCCATATTCACCTAACACATCAATTAGTTTCAGTTTCTCATCACTATTTTTTAAAAAGTCTATATTGATATCTCCACATATAACATAAAAACTGTCTTTTCTGAAAATACTGTATAAGAGAGCATCAAGCTGATGTAAGAAAAAGTTGAAATTTTTATAATTTGGCGGCCTATAAACCACAATTATATAGATATGTACGTTTTTGTTCTGTATTTTCATTTTAGCGCCACAGGCTTCAAATTCCCCTTCAACACATGAATTTATTGGTATTGGTTCTATGGATGTATTTACATCTGAATAGATACATACTCCTCCTCCTTTTCAAAATGGCCTTGCAAAATGTGATACAAGTTTCAAATCTCTAATTAGGGTAACAATTATTTGTTCATCTGAGAGCCAGTGTTCACAGATGCATAAAATATTCGCTTTCATATTTTGCATAACAATGTTGAGATCTTCAGCTTTTTTGGCGAAACCACCTTGAATATTTGAGTTTATAATTGTAAGCCACTGTTTCCTTGATGATTTGAGGTTTATGTTATTGGTGAAGCTCGCGTCGACATTTGAAAATTTGCCGCATCTGTTCTTTGGTGTTGTTGGTCAAGACACTGTTGGCCCTGCCGGAAATTGAAACGACTAAAATATATGTTTTTCGGCCAGAAATTTGGCTCATAGACTTGGCTTTGTAATTCCGGGTTGACACCGACCATAAATGCCTGACTATTTATTTTTGTAGCACGTATCATCAGCTTCTTCACATAAACATCTTCTGTACTTGTACGTTCTTTTATGAATTTTCTTATATCTTCTGTTGATACTTTATCTGGGACCCGTGAAACGAATAGCCAAATCTTTTTATTACTTGTATCCTTGCCCTGAAAATGTTCATCTCCGTCACCACATCCGACTATGTGGGATTTCTTTTTCTTGTGTCTCTTCACGAGGGTAAAACCATTGTCGGGATCTCCATCTTGTTTGGAATTTTTTATATCCGTGGGTTGATTTGTTGGGTTTTTATTGACATCATCCCTCAAATGTATCAAGTCATTAGCTATTTTTTGAGTTTGGATTTTCTTTATTTCAGCAGCTACTTGGTTCACTTTTATTGTGCCACTCTGTAATCTAGAATTCCCTCCATTCAAAGTAGTCAATCTTGATGACGAAGCCGTTTGTTGGGTTTTTATGTTCTCGTTTTTTTTAGAGGTCATACCTCTCGTTTCTTTATCTCTAGGTAATTCAGTTTTTTACACATGTGAGGATTTAGTTGACATTATACTCGATTCTAGAAATGCGATTTTCTCGTGCAACAGATGAATTAGTTGTTCCTTGTCGGCGATTATCACGCTTTTATCCGCTATTGCCTGTCTGAGCAGTTTATTTTCTTCTTTAAAGTAGGTTTTTTCATCAAAACTCTCATCATTATTAGTATTTGCAACCTCATGCTTGCATTCTGCATTTTTTTGATCCCCGGATTGCTCAAGACATGCTGGGTGGAATATTTCAGCACATTTAGAGCACTTAACTTTTGTAACCACTTTTTTCAAACAATGCTTACAGTAGAAATTCTCACTTTCTCTAGGAGCAAGTGACGGGCAACCTGCACCGCCCGCCATCTTGATTACTGATTCGACTTCGAAGGGCATATAACGAGAACAATAGGCAAGTGAAGATACCTCGACAACATCAGTCCGCACACCGTATCTCTGTATTCTATAATCTCACATGGATACCTCTGGAGCATATGAGTTCGCAACCATCATATGAGACGACATCGGAGCGTGTATAACGCACACAATAGGCAGAACAAGAAACTTCGACTTCGACTATGTTTACACTGTAACTTTGCATTCTAGCATCTGACATGCCTACAGTTATAGCAAATACGACCGCACTGACCATATAAGATGACTTTGAAGGACTCATGATGAGAACAAAAAGCGAGTGAAGATACTTCGAAAACTTCAGTCCGCATACTGTATCTCTGTATTTTTTCATCTTACATGGATACCTTTGGAGCATATCAGTTCGCAACGATCATATGAACCGACATCGAAGCGGGTATAACGCACACAACAGGCAGAACAAGAAACTTCGACTCCGACTATGTTTACACTGTACCTCTGCATTCTAGCATCTGACATGCCTAGAGCTATAGCAGATATGATCGCACTGACCATATAAGACGACTTCGAAGTACATATTACGAGAACATCAGGCAAGTGAGGATACTTCGATACATTAGTCTGCACACTGTTTCTCAGTATTCCATCGTCTCCCATGGATACCTCTGGAGCATATCAGTTCGCAACGATCCTATGAGACGACATCGAAGCGAGGATAACGAACATTATAGGCAGAACATGAAACTTTGACTTCGACTATGTTTACCCTGTACCTCTGCATTCTAGCATCTGACATGCCTAGAGCTATAGCAGATACAATCGCACTGACCATATAAGACTACTTCGAAGGACATATAACGAGAACGATAAGCAAGTGGAGATACTTTGACAACATCAGTCTGCACACTGTATCTCTGTGTTCTATCATCCCACATGGATACCTCTGGGACATATATGTTCGCAACTATCATATGAGACGACATCGAAGCGGGTATAACGTACACAACAGGCAGAACAAGAAACTTCGAATCCTGAATCAAAATAACGCTTACAACAGGGAGAGCAAGAAACTTCGACTTCGACTGTGTTCACACTGTAACTTCGCATTCTAGCATCTGTCATGCCTACAGTAATTGCAGAAACGATTGCACTGACCATATAGGACGACTTCTAAGGACATACAACGGGAACAATAGGCAAGTGAAGATACTTCGACAACATCAGTCCGCATACTGTTTCTCTGTATTCTATCATCTCACATGGATACCTCTGGTGCATATGAGTTCGCAACTATTATATAAAAAGACATCGAAGCAGGTTTAACGCACACAACAGGCAGAACAAGAATCTTCGACCCCGACTATGCTTACACTGTAACTCCGCATTCTAGCATTTGACATGCCAACAGCTATAGCAGATACGATCGCACTGACCGTATAAGACGACTTCGAGGGACATATAACGAGAATAAATGACAAGTGAAGATACTTCGACATCAGTCTGCACACTGTATCTCTGTTTTGTAACATTTTACATGAATACCTTTGTAGCATGGTAGTTCGCAACGATCATATTTTATGAGACGACATCAAAACGGGAATAACGCACACAACAGGCAGAACAAAAAACTTCGACTTCGACTATGTCTACACTCTAACTTCGCATTCAAGCTTCTGGCATGCCTACAGTTATAGCAGATGCGATTGCACTGACCATATGAGACGACTTTGAAGGGGATTCATAACGAGAACAATCGGCAAATGGAGATACTTCGACAACATCAGTATGCACACTGTATATCCGTATTCTATTATCTCACATGGATACCTTTGGAGCATATATGTTCGCAACGATCATATAAGACGACATCGAAGCGGGTATAACGCACACAACAGGCAGAACAAGGAACTTCGACCCCAACTATGCTTACACTATTACTCCGCATTCTAGCATCTGACATGCCTACAACTATAGCAGATACGATCAAACTGACCATATAAGACGACTTTGAGGGACATATAACGAGAACAATAGGCAAGTGAAGAAACTTTGACAACATCAGTCTGCACACTGTATCTCTGTATTCTATCATCTCACATAGATACCTCTGGAGCATATGAGTTCGCAACGATCATATGAGACGACATCGAAGCAGGTATAACGCACACAACAGGCAGAACGAGAAACTTCGACTTCGACTATGTTCACTTTGGAACTTTGCATTCTAGCATCTTAAATGCCCATTCAAGGAGTATATATGACAACTCATTCAATGCGAGTGGAGTACTATTCTTTTTCATATATACTAAAAACTTCGATCCCAAAAATCAAGAGTCGGTAAACCGGCGTGTTCGCCAAAACATCGATTTTATCCATCATGATAATAAGTCGGTTATACATCTTATAGGTAGACATTGTAAAGTGTTTCCTGATTCAGAATAACGCTTACAACAAGGGGAACAAGAAACTTCGACTCCGACTATGTTTACACCGTAACTTCGCATTCTAGCATCTGACATGCCTACAATAATTGCAGATACGATCGCACTGACCATATGGGGAGACTTCGAAGGACATGTAACAAGAACAATAGGCAAGTGAAGATACTTCGACAACATCAGTCCGCACACCGTATCTCTGTATTCTATCATCTCACATGGATACCTCTGGAGCATATGAGTTCGCAACTATTATTTAAGACGACATCGAAGCGGGTAAAACGCAAACAACAGGCAGAACAAGAAACTTCGACTTCGACTATGTTAACACTGTAACTTTGCATCTAGCATCCGACATGCCTACAGTTATAGCAGATACGATCGCACTGGCCATATGAGTCGACTTTGAAGGACTCATGATGAGAACAAAAAGCTAGTGAAGATACTTCGAAGACTCCAGTTCGCACACTGTATCTCTGTATTCTATCATCTTACATGGATACCTTTGGAGCATATCAGGTCGCGACGATCATATGAGACGACATCGAAGCAGGTATAACGCACACAACAGGCATAACAAGAAACTTTGACTCCGACTATGTTTACACTGTACCTCTGCATTCTAGCATCTGACATGCCTAGAGCTATAGCAGATACGATCGCACTGACCATATTAGACGACTTCGAAGGACATATAACGAGAACATTAGGCAAGTGAGGATACTTCGACAACATTAGTCTGCACACTGTATCTCTTTATTTCATCATCTCACATGGATACTTTTGGAGCATATCAGTTCGCAACGATCCTATAAGACGACATCGAAGCGAGGATAATGCACATAATAGGCAGAACATGAAACTTTGACTTCGACTATGTTTACACCGTACCTCTGCATTCTAGCATCCGACATGCCTAAAGCTATAGCAGATACGATCGCACTAACCATATAAGACGACAGCGAAGGACATATAACGAGAACAATAGGCAAGTGGAGATACTTCGACATCATCTGCAGAACGATTCTGTACACTGTATCTCTGTATTTCATCAACTCACATAGATACCTCTGGAGCATATCAGTTCGCATCGATCATATGAAACGACATCAAAACGGGTATAACGCACACAACAGGCAGAACGAGAAGCTTCGACTTCGACTATATTCACACTGTAACCTTGCATTCTAGCATCAGACATGCCTACAGTTGGAACAGATAAGATCGCACTGATCATATGGGGAGACTGTGAAGGACATATAAAGAGATGAATAGGCAAGTGAGGATACTTCGACAACATCAGTCTGCACACTGTATCTCTTTGCTATCATCTCACATTTATACTTCCGAAGCATATTAGTTCGCAACGATCATATAAGATGACATCGAAGCGGTTATAACTCACACAATAGGCAGAACAAGAAACCTTGACTCCGACCATGTTTACTCTGTAACTTTGCATCCTAGAATCTGACGATCGCACTGACCATATGAGACGACTCTGAAGGACTTATAACGAGAACAATAGGCAAGTGAAGATACTTCGACAACATCAGTCTGCACCTGGAACTCTGTATTCTATCATCTCACATAGATACCTCTGGAGCATATAAGTTCGCAACGATCATATGAGACGACATCGAAGCGGGTATAACGCACACAGAAGGCAGAACGGGAAACTTCGAGTTCGACTATGTTTACTTTGTAACTTTGCATTCTAGCATCTCAAATGCCTATTCAAGGAGTATATATGACAGCTCATTATATGCGAGTGGAGTACTATAGGTACTTTTTCATATCTACTAAAAACTTCAATTCCAACAATCATGAGTCGGTGAACCGGCGTGTTCGCCAAAACTAAATCGGTTGCACATCTCATAGGTAGACATTGTGTAGTGTTCCCTGATTCTAAATAACGCTTACATCAGCGAGAACAAGAAACTTCGACTTCGACTATGTTCGCACCGTTACTTCGCATTCTAGCATCTGACATGCCTACAGTTATAGCAAATACGATCGCACTGACCATATAAGACGACTTTGAAGGACTCATGATGAGAACAAAAAGCAAGTGAAGATACTTCGGAAACTTCAGTCCGCACACTGTATCTCTATTTTCTATCATATTACATGGATACCTTTAGAGCATATCAGTTCACAACGATCATATGAGACGACATCGAAGCGGGTTTAACGCACACTACAGGCAGAACAAGAAACTTTGACTCCGACAATGTTTACACTGTACCTCTGCATTCTAGCATCTGACATGCCTAGAGCTATAGCAGATACGATCGCACTGACCATATAAGACGACTTCGAAGGACATATAACAAGAACAATAGGCGAGTGAAGATATTTTGACATCAGTCTGCACACTGTATCTATCAACTCACATGGATACCTTTGGAGCATAGTAGTTCGTAACGATCATATGAGTTGACAAAGAATCGGGTATAACGCACACGAAACCTTGATCTCGACCATGTTCACTCTGTAACATTGCATTCTAGAATCTGACGATCGCCCTGACCATATGAGACGACTTTGAAGGACTTATAACAAGAACTATAGGCAAGTGAAGATACTTCGACGACATCAGTCTGCACACTGTATCTCTGTATTTTATCATCTCACATAGATACCTCTGTAGCATATATGTTCGCAACGATCATATAAGATGACATCGAAGCGGGTATAACGCACACAACAGGCAGAACAAGGAACTTCGACCCTGACTATGCTAACACTGTTACTCCGCCTTCTAGCATCTGACATGCCTACAGGTATAGCAGATACGATCGAACTGACCATATAAGACGACTTCGAGAGACATATAACGAGAACAATAGGCAAGTGAAGATACTTTGACAACATCAAAGTGCACACTGTATCTCTGTATTCTATCATCTCACATACATACCTCTGGAGCATATGAGTTCGCAACGATCATATGAGACGACATCGAAGCGGGTATAACGCATCTTAAATGCCCATTCAAGGAGTATATATGACAGCTCATTATATGCGAGTAGAGTACTATACTTTTTCATATCTACTAAAAACTTTGATTTCGACAATCGAGAGTCGGTAAACCGGCGTGTTCGCCAAAACTCCGAATTTATCAATCTTGATATTAAGTCGGTTATACATCTTATAGATAGACATTGTCTAGTGTTTCCTGATTCAAAATAACGCTCACAACAGGGAGAACAAGAAACTTCGACATCGACTATGTTTACACCGTAACTTCGCATTCTAGCATCTGACATGCCTTCAATAATTGCAGATACGATCGCACTGACCATATAGGATGACTTCGAAGGACATAAAACGAGAACAATAGGCGAGTGGAGATACTTCGACAACATCAGTTCGCACACCGCATCTCTGTATTCTATCATCTCACATGGATACCTCTGGAGCATATGAGTTCGCAACTATTATATAAGACGACATTGAAGCAGGTATAACGCACACAACAGGCAGAACAAGAAACTTCGACTTCGACTATGTTTACACTGTAACTTTGCATTCTTGCATCTGAAATGCCTACAGTTATAGCGAATACGATCGCACTGACCATATAAGACGACTTCGAAGGACTCATGATGAGAACAAAAAGCAAGTGAAGATTCTTCGAAAACTTAAGTCTGCACACTGTATCTCTGTATTCTATATTCTCACATGGATACCTTTGAGAATATCAGTTCGCAACGATCATATGAGACGACATCGAAGCGGGTATATCGCACACAACAGGCAGAACAAGAAACTTCGACTCTGACTATGTTTACTTACACTGTACCTAGCATCTAGCATCTGACATGTCTAGAGCTATAGCAGATAAAATTGCACTGACCATGAAAGACGACTCCGATGGACATATTCCGAGAACATTAGGCGAGTGAGGATACTTGAACAACATTAGTCTGCACACTGTATCTCTGTATTTCATCATCTCACATGGATACCTTTGAAGCATATTAGTTCGCAACGATCCTATAAGACGACATCGAAGCGAGGATAATGCACATCAGGCAGAACATGAAACTTTGACTTCGACTATGTTTACACTGTACCTCTGCATTCTAGCATTTGACATGCCTAGAGCTATAGCAGATACGATCGCACTGACCATATCAGACGACTTCGAAGGACATATAACGAGAACAATAGGCAAGTGGAGATACTTTGACAACATCAGTCTGCACACTGTATCTTTGTGTTCCATCATCTCACATGGATACCTCTGGGGCATATATGTTCGCGACGATCATATGAGGCGACATCGAAGCGGGCATAACTCACACAATAGGAAGAACAAGAAACTTCGACTTCGACTATGTTCACACTGTATCTCCGCATTCTAGCATCTGACATGCCTACAGCTATAGCAGATGAGATCGCACTGACCATATAAGACGACTTCGGAGAACATTCAACGAGAACAATAGGCAAGTGAAGATACTTCGACAACATCAGTCTGCACACTGTATCCCTGTATTCTATCATCTCACATGGATACCTTTGGAGCATTGTAGTTCGCAACGATTTTATGAGTTGACATCGAATCGTGTATAACACACAAAACAGGCAGAACAAGAAACTTTGACTTCGACTATGTTCACACTGTAACTTTGCATTCTAGCATCTGACATGCATACAGGTATAGCAGATACGATCGCAATGACCATATAAGACGACTTTGAAGGACTTATAACGGGAACAATAGGCAAGTGAAGATACTTCGACAACATCAGGCTGCACACTGTATATCTGTATTTCATCATATCACATGGATACCTTTTGAGGATATCAGTTTTCAACGATCATATGAGACGACATCAAATCGAACACAACAAGCTGAAAAAGAAACTTCGACTTCGACTTTGTTTACACTGTGGCTCTGAATTCTAGCATCTGACATGCTTACAGTTAGAACAGATACGATCGCACTGACCGTATAGAAATACTCTGAAGAACATATAACGAGATTAATAGGCAAGTGAGGAGACTTCGACAACATCAGTCTGCACACTGTATCTCTGTATTTTATCATCTCAAATAGATACCTCTGGAGCATATCAGTTTGCATCGAACATATGAGACGACATCCAAACGGATAGGACGCACACAACAGGCAGAACAAGAAACTTTGACTTCGACTATAATTACACTGTAACTTTGCATTCTAGCATCCGACATGCCTACAGTTATAGCAGATACGATCGCACTGACTATAAAGGACGACTTCAAAGGTCATATAACAGGAACAATAAGCAAGTAAAGATACTTCGACAACATCAGTCTGCACACTGTATCTCTGTATTCTATCATCTCACATAGATACCTCTGGAGTATATATGTTCGCAACGATCACATAAGACGACTTCAAAGGACATATAACAGGAACAATAAGCAAGTTAAGATACTTCGACAACATCAGTCTGCACACTGTATCTCTTTATTCTATCATCTCACATTGATACCTCTGGAGTATATATGTTCGCAACGATCATATAAGACTACATCGAAGCGGGTATAACGCACACAACAGGCAGAACAAGAAACTTCGACTTCGACTATAATCACACTGTAACTTTGCATTCTTGCATCTGACATGCCTACAGTTATAGAAAATAAGATCGCACTGACCATATAAGACGACTTCGAAGGACTCATGATGAGAACAAAAAGCAAGTGAAGATACTTCGAAAACCTCCGCACACTGTATCTCTGTATTCTATAATCTCACATAGATACCTTTGGAGCATATCAGTTCGCAACGATCATATGACACGACATCGAAGCGGGTATATCGCACACAACAGGCAGAACAAGAAACTTCAACTCCGACTATGTTTACACTGTACCTCAGCATTCTAGCATCTGACATGCCTAGAGCTATAGCAGATACGATCGCACTGACCATATGAGACGACTTCGAAGGACATATAACGAGAACAATAGGGAAGTGGAGATACTTCGACAACATCAGTCTGCACACTGTATTCCTGTATTCTATCATCTCACATAGATACCTCTGGAGCATATCAGTTCGCATCGATCAAATGAGACGACATCAAAACAGGTAGAACGCACGCAACAGGAAGAACAAGAAACTTCGACTTCGACTATATTTACACTGTAACTTTGCATACTAGCATCCGACATGCCTACAGTTATAGCAGATACGATCGCACTGACCATATAGGACGACTTCAAAGGACATATAACGAGAACAATAAGCAAGTAAAGATACTTCGACAACATCAGTCTGCACACTGTATCTCTGTATTCTATCATCTCACATAGATACCTCTGGAGTATATATGTTCGCAACGATCACATAAGACGACTTCAAAGGACATATAACAGGAACAATAAGCAAGTAAAGATACTTCGACAACATCAGTCTACACACTGTATCTCTGTATTCTATCATCTCACATAGATACCTCTGGATAAATGTTCGCAACGATCATATATGACGACATCGAAGCGTGTATAACGCACACAATAGACAGAACAAGAAACTTCGACATCGACTATGTTTACACTGTAACTTTGCATTCTAGCATCTGACATGCCTACAGTCATAGCGAATACGACCGCACTGACCATATAAGACGACTTTGAAGGACTCATTATGAGAACAAAAAGCGAGTGAAGATACTTCGAAAACTTCTGTCCGCACACTGTATCTCTGTATTCTATCATCTCACATGGATACCTCTGGAGCATATCAGTTCGCAACGATCATATGAGACGACATCGAAGCGGGTATAACGCACACAACAGGCAGAACAAGAAACTTTGACTCCGACTATGTTTACACTGTACCTCTGCATTCTAGCATCTGACATGCCTAGAGCTATAGCAGATACGATCGCACTGACCATATAAGACGACTTCGAAGGACATATTATGAGAACATTAGGCAAGTAAGGATACTTTGACAACATTAGTCTGCACACTGTTTCTCTGTATTTCATCGTCTCACATGGATACCTTTGGTGCATATCAGTTCGCAACGATCCTATGAGACGACATCGAAGCGGGTATGACGCACACATCAGGCAGAACTATGAACGTCGACCCCGACTATGCACACACTGTTCTCCGCATTCTAGCATCTGACATGCCTGCAGCTATAGCAGATACGATCGAACTGACCATATAAGACGACTTCGAGGGATAAATAACGAGAAAAATAGGCAAGTGAAGATACTTTGACAACATCAGTGTGCACACTGTATCTCTGTATTCTTTCATCTCACATAGATACCTCTGGAGCATATGAGTTCGCAACGATCATATGAGACGACATCGAAGCGGGTATAACGCACACAACAGGCAGAACGAGAAACTTCGACTTCGACTATGTTTACTTTGAAACTTCGCATTCTAGCATGTTAAATGCCGATTCAAGGAGTATATATGACAGCTCATTATATGCGAGTGGAGTACAATAGGTACTTTTTCATATCTACTGAAAACTCCAATTCCAAAAATCATGAGTCGGTAAACCGGCGTGTTCGCCAAAACTGAATCGGTTGAACATCTCATAGGTAGACATTGTGTAGTGTTCCCTGATTCTAAATAACGCTTACATCAGGGAGAACAAGAAACGATGTCAATAACCATTCAGCTAACATACTTGACTTATTCCTTACTAATAATTCAGCACCCTACACCATAGATGTACGAGCTCCTCTTGGCAATTCTGACCACACACTCATCTCCACAACCTGCCCATTTTTCATTCCATCAACTGCTCCGGCACCCCCACGTCTTATATGGCATTACAATTCAGGAGATTGGGACGGTCTCCGCATGTTTTTCTCCGAGTTTCCTTGGCATAGAGTATGCTTTGACTTTGAGGACCCTTCACAGTGTGCTGCAGAAATATCCGAGATCATCATGCTCGGAATGGACACTTACATACCGCATTTTTCGAAAAGATCATCACCTTCGAAACCCTGGTTCAACAAAAACTGTTCTAGAACTGTTGCCTTGAAACAAACAGCCTACCATCGCTGGCGCAAAAATCCTAACCTCGCGACTAGAGCAGAATACGTTGATGCCAGGAATAACTGCAGCCAAACAATAGATGCTTCGAAAGAAACATACAATGCCAAGATAAGATCGAAACTCATAGATTGCCCCAATGGCTCCTGTTCGTTTTGGTCCTTTGCTAAAGCGGTCGGAAGAAATTTCACTAATAGTTCATTTCCACCACTGTCCAAATCCGACGGCACATTAGCAACAACATCGCAGGAGAAAGCAAATATTTTTGCAGAGATGTTCGCATCAAACTCCACTTTAGATTCCCAAGGAAAAGTGCCGCCAGACATTCCACCCGTTGAGAGTCGAATGCCCGAAATCGTCTCCCGTCAACGCACTATCAGACGAATTTTGCTTGATCTTAAAACAATTAAGGCTAACGGTCCTGATGGAATTCCACCCATTATCCTCAAAAAATGTGCACCATGATTAACACCGATTCTCTGCAAGTTGTTTACCATCTCGTACAGGTCGGGTATTTTTCCATCATGCTGGAAGACAGCTAGAGTCCAACCAATCCCCAAAAAAGGGAACAGGAACCTGCCCAACAACTACAGGCCCATTGCCCTGTTATCAGTAATCTCCAAAGTGATGGAGAAAGCCATCAATATTGAGCTTATCAAATATCTGGAGAACTCAGGAATCATCAATGATAGACAATACGGCTTTCGCCACCGAAGATCTACTGGAGATCTACTTGCCTACGTCACCCATTTATGGCAATCTTCAATAGAAAAACACGGGGAATCTCTAGCTGTCGCGCTGGACATTTCGAAAGCATTCGACCGTGTTTGGCACGAAGGACTCCTCCACAAACTACCATCATACGGCTTACCACCTCAGCTATGCCATCTCTTATCGAGTTTTCTTTCAGGCAGATCGCTTCACGTGGTGGTGGACGGTGTATCGTCTGATACCTTTGGCATCAATTCCGGCGTTCCACAAGGATCAATTTTGGCACCAACATTATTCCTGCTTCATATCAATGATCTGTTGGGAGTAACAACTTGCCCCATCCACAGCTTTGCAGATGATAGTACCCTCCATACTGCGTTTTCTTCTAGAATTCCCATTTCTTCCCAGGAAACTAAGAACTCACGGCGCAGGCAGGTCAATGCTGTCAATGAAGATCTTGCTGAAATCACACCCTGGGGAACAAACAACCTAGTTGAATTCAACGCCACCAAAACTCAATCCTGCATTTTCTCTAGAAAGGCGGAACTCAGTATGCCCGATATTGTAATGTCTGGCTCCACCATCCCCACCAAGCCCACCATATCTATGCTCGGTATTTCCATCAGCAACACTCTTTCATGGGATAATCATGTCAGATCCATCGCAAAAGCTGCTTCACAAAAACTCGGATTCTTGTTCCGTGCGAAAAGCTACTTTACACCTCAACAGCTTCTCATGATCTACAAAGCGCAGATACGGCCTGTTCTAGAATACTGTTCCCACATATGAGGTTCAGCACCAAAACATACACTGATGCTCTTAGATTCCATCCAGAGAAGAGCCATTCGCCTGGTGGGTGACGCCACACTCACTCACTCTTTGACATCATTGGAACATAGTAGAAAGGTCGGCGACCTTTCACTTTTCTATCGATACTTCCACGGGAAATGTTCTTCGGAAATCTCTGCTATCATCCCTTCACTAGCAATACCAATCAGACGAACTAGACAAGCCCAGTCAGCACATCCTTTCGTTGTCAACCTCGAAAGATGTCGAACAGCACTTTATCAAGACTCCTTCATCCATAGAACGGCTAGGCTCTGGAATTCATTGCCTGTGGAAGTATTCCCAACAACATATAATCTCCAAAAGTTCAAAAAAAATTCCAATACCTACCTCCTGTCCCTATCCTCCCAAGGAACGCACGATGTTCTTCGAACATTATAGGGATTCCCTTTCGTGCGCTCCAAGCGATAAAAAAAAAAAAAAAAAAAAAAAAAAAAACTTCGACTTCGACTATGTTCGCACCGTAACTTCGCATTCTAGCATCTGACATGCCTACAGTTATAGCAAATACGATCGCACTGACCATATAAGACGACTTTGAAGGACTCATGATGAGAACAAAAAGCAAGTGAAGATACTTCGGAAACTTCAGTCCGCACACTGTATCTCTGTATTCTATCATATTACATGGATACCTTTAGAGCATATCAGTTCACAACGATCATATGAGACGACATCGAAGCGGGTTTAACGCACACTACAGGCAGAACAAGAAACTTTGACTCCGACAATGTTTACACTGTACCTCTGCATTCTAGCATCTGACATGCCTAGAGCTATAGCAGATACGATCGCACTGACCATATGAGACGACTTCGAAGGACATATTACGAGAACATAAGGCAAGTGAGGATACTTCGACAACATTAGTCTGCACACTGTATCCCTGTATTCTATCATCTCACATAGATACCTCTGGAGCATATCAGTTCGCATCGATCGAATGAGACGACATCCAAACAGGTAGAACACACACAACAGGCAGAACAAGAAACTTCGACTTCGACTCTATTTACACTGTAACTTTGCATTCTAGCATCCGACATGCCTACAGTTATAGCAGATACGATCGCACTGACCATATAGGACGACTTCGAAGGACATATAACGAGAACAATAAGCAAGTAAAGATACTTCGACAACATCAGTGTGCACACTGTATCTCTGTATTCTATCATCTCACATAAATACCTCTGGAGTATATATGTTCGCAACGATCACATAAGACGACATCGAAGCGTGTATAACGCACACAATAGGCCGAACAGGAAACTTCGACTTCGACTATGTTTACACTGTAACTTTGCATTCTAGCATCTGACATGCCTACATTTATAGCAGATACGACCGCACTGAACATATAAGACGACTTTGAAAGACTCATGATGAGAACAAAAAGCGAGTGAAGATACTTCGAAAACTTCAGTCCGCACACTGTGTCTCTGTATTCTATCATCTTACATGGATACCTTTGGAGCATATCAGTTCGCAACGATCATATGAGACGACATCGAAGCGGGTATAACGCACACAACAGGCAGAACAAGAAACTTCGACTCCGACTATGTTTACACTGTACCTCAGCATTCTAGCATCTGACATGCCTAGAGCTATAGCAGATACGATCGCACTGACCATATGAGACGACTTCGAAGGACATATAACGAGAACAATAGGCAAGTGGAGATACTTCGACAACATCAGTCTGCACACTGTATCTTTGTGTTCCATCATCTCACATGGATACCTCTGGGGCATATATGTTCGCGACGATCATATGAGGCGACATCGAAGCGGGCATAACTCACACAATAGGAAGAACAAGAAACTTCGACTTCGACTATGTTCACACTGTATCTCCGCATTCTAGCATCTGACATGCCTACAGCTATAGCAGATGAGATCGCACTGACCATATAAGTCGACTTCGGAGAACATTCAACGAGAACAATAGGCAAGTGAGGATACTTCGACAACATCAGTCTGCACACTGTATCCCTGTATTCTATCATCTTACATGGATACCTTTGGAGCATTGTAGTTCGCAACGATTTTATGAGTTGACATCGAATCGTGTATAACACACAAAACAGGCAGAACAAGAAACTTTGACTTCGACTATGTTCACACTGTAACTTTGCATTCTAGCATCTGACATGCATACAGGTATAGCAGATACGATCGCAATGACCATATAAGACGACTTTGAAGGACTTATAACGGGAACAATAGGCAAGTGAAGATACTTCGACAACATCAGGCTGCACACTGTATATCTGTATTTCATCATATCACATGGATACCTTTTGAGGATATCAGTTTTCAACGATCATATGAGACGACATCAAATCGAACACAACAAGCTGAAAAAGAAACTTCGACTTCGACTTTGTTTACACTGTGGCTCTGAATTCTAGCATCTGACATGCTTACAGTTAGAACAGATACGATCGCACTGACCGTATAGAAATACTCTGAAGAACATATAACGAGATTAATAGGCAAGTGAGGAGACTTCGACAACATCAGTCTGCACACTGTATCTCTGTATTTTATCATCTCAAATAGATACCTCTGGAGCATATCAGTTTGCATCGATCATATGAGACGACATCCAAACGGATAGGACGCACACAACAGGCAGAACAAGAAACTTTGACTTCGACTATAATTACACTGTAACTTTGCATTCTAGCATCCGACATGCCTACAGTTATAGCAGATACGATCGCACTGACTATAAAGGACGACTTCAAAGGTCATATAACAGGAACAATAAGCAAGTAAAGATACTTCGACAACATCAGTCTGCACACTGTATCTCTGTATTCTATCATCTCACATAGATACCTCTGGAGTATATATGTTCGCAACGATCACATAAGACGACTTCAAAGGACATATAACAGGAACAATAAGCAAGTTAAGATACTTCGACAACATCAGTCTGCACACTGTATCTCTTTATTCTATCATCTCACATTGATACCTCTGGAGTATATATGTTCGCAACGATCAAATAAGACTACATCGAAGCGGGTATAACGCACACAACAGGCAGAACAAGAAACTTCGACTTCGACTATAATCACACTGTAACTTTGCATTCTTGCATCTGACATGCCTA
This sequence comes from Phaedon cochleariae, assembly GCA_918026855.4. NCBI lineage: Eukaryota > Metazoa > Arthropoda > Insecta > Coleoptera > Chrysomelidae > Phaedon > Phaedon cochleariae. Next base: position 25,317,376 of record OU896716.1, read on the forward strand.
CAGTTATAGAAAATAAGATCGCACTGACCATATAAGACGACTTCGAAGGACTCATGATGAGAACAAAAAGCAAGTGAAGATACTTCGAAAACCTCCGCACACTGTATCTCTGTATTCTATAATCTCACATAGATACCTTTGGAGCATATCAGTTCGCAACGATCATATGACACGACATCGAAGCGGGTATATCGCACACAACAGGCAGAACAAGAAACTTCAACTCCGACTATGTTTACACTGTACCTCAGCATTCTAGCATCTGACATGCCTAGAGCTATAGCAGATACGATCGCACTGACCATATGAGACGACTTCGAAGGACATATAACGAGAACAATAGGGAAGTGGAGATACTTCGACAACATCAGTCTGCACACTGTATTCCTGTATTCTATCATCTCACATAGATACCTCTGGAGCATATCAGTTCGCATCGATCAAATGAGACGACATCAAAACAGGTAGAACGCACGCAACAGGCAGAACAAGAAACTTCGACTTCGACTATATTTACACTGTAACTTTGCATACTAGCATCCGACATGCCTACAGTTATAGCAGATACGATCGCACTGACCATATAGGACGACTTCAAAGGACATATAACGAGAACAATAAGCAAGTAAAGATACTTCGACAACATCAGTCTGCACACTGTATCTCTGTATTCTATCATCTCACATAGATACCTCTGGAGTATATATGTTCGCAACGATCACATAAGACGACTTCAAAGGACATATAACAGGAACAATAAGCAAGTAAAGATACTTCGACAACATCAGTCTACACACTGTATCTCTGTATTCTATCATCTCACATAGATACCTCTGGATAAATGTTCGCAACGATCATATATGACGACATCGAAGCGTGTATAACGCACACAATAGACAGAACAAGAAACTTCGACATCGACTATGTTTACACTGTAACTTTGCATTCTAGCATCTGACATGCCTACAGTCATAGCGAATACGACCGCACTGACCATATAAGACGACTTTGAAGGACTCATTATGAGAACAAAAAGCGAGTGAAGATACTTCGAAAACTTCTGTCCGCACACTGTATCTCTGTATTCTATCATCTCACATAGATACCTTTGGAGCATATCAGTTCGCAACGATCATATGAGACGACATCGAAGCGGGTATAACGCACACAACAGGCAGAACAAGAAACTTTGACTCCGACTATGTTTACACTGTACCTCTGCATTCTAGCATCTGACATGCCTAGAGCTATAGCAGATACGATCGCACTGACCATATAAGACGACTTCGAAGGACATATTATGAGAACATTAGGCAAGTAAGGATACTTTGACAACATCAGTCTGCACACTGTTTCTCTGTATTTCATCGTCTCACATGGATACCTTTGGTGCATATCAGTTCGCAACGATCCTATGAGACGACATCGAAGCGGGTATGATGCACACATCAGGCAGAACTATGAACTTCGACCCCGACTATGCACACACTGTTCTCCGCATTCTAGCATCTGACATGCCTGCAGCTATAGCAGATACGATCGAACTGACCATATAAGACGACTTCGAGGGATATATAACGAGAAAAATAGGCAAGTGAAGATACTTTGACAACATCAGTGTGCACACTGTATCTCTGTATTCTATCATCTCACATAGATACCTCTGGAGCATATGAATTCGCAACGATCATATGAGACGACATCGAAGCGGGTATAACGCACACAACAGGCAGAACGAGAAACTTCGACTTCGACTATGTTTACTTTGAAACTTCGCATTCTAGCATCTTAAATGCCGATTCAAGGAGTATATATGTTATGTAATGTTATGTAGCGAGGACTAGGTTGAAGTTGCAAACATTTAGGAAGTCAAGAAGACGGCTAAACTTGGCCTACCTGGTATTCCTTTTATGGTCTCTCCAACTTGTAGCAGGTCTTCTGGGGTTGCAACCACCGTCCTCCAAGGGGGAATGAGTGGACTGTATGTTGGTGGGAGATAGCACACTAGGGGTTACTCACGAGAGATGAGATTACGAGTCACCAAAAAATGGGGTTTGGCACGTCAAACAATGTATATTTTTAAATACATGCGCGTATACCGAAGAGTTAATTGGTACTGCCGGATATCTATTCGATATCTTCGCGATAGGCCGGTCTGAATCGCCGAGTCTTGACTTCCACAAAAAACAAAAAAGGTCAAGCCCAGCATAAACAAAATAATGTTTTCAGATTAAAAAAAAACTGAAGGGATTCCCAATGAAGGACAGTAATTGAACCTAGATATTTTTGATACCTTATAAAATAAACTATAACTATATATTATCAACATAACTAATATACAGGGCGTTAATTTACACGTGGCGTAAACATACCCCACCCCAAAATACATAGTATTTTAGGCAAGTTGAGCAGAAGGTAAAACGCAAAGTTTCACAAGGGGCCTCTTGAACTCCCCTTGAGATGTCCGAACAGTTGCCACCCGGATTGTTCCATCCGCTCCGGGATGTACTTTTACTACCCTTCCTAACCGCCAATGAAGAGGCGATGTTAATTCATTTTTTATCAACACCAATTCGCCAATTTGTAATGGGGTTTCATTCTTCAGCCATTTCGTACGTTGTTGAAGTGTATTTAGATACTCATCGTGCCAACGCCTCCAAATATCTTGATGTAGACGCTGTAATAGTTGCCATCGATTTAGATGGCTCATTTTCAGATGAGTTAAATCGGGTTCAGGTAGGGTAGTGAGAGGCTCAAGGGTCAGAAAGTGACCAGGTGTCAAAACGGACAAGTCTGAGGGGTCAGAACTCTGAGCACATAGAGGGCGAGAGTTGAGAATAGCCTCAATTTAAACGAGGAGGGTATTAAATTCCTCGTAGGTTAAAACTTGACTGCCCACAACTCTGTATAAATGAGTTTTCACGGATTTAATGCCCGCTTCACTGAGTCCATTGAAATGGGGACTAGAGGGAGCATGAAATGAAAAACAAATATTTTCCCTTTCGGAAGCTTCTTTCATGTGCTGCGAAAGGACCTTTTTCGCTCCGACGAAATTGGTCCCGCAGTCGGAGGTAATACGGTTACATCGACCACGACGACCGATGAAACGGCGTAAGGCCGCAAGAAATGCTTCGGTAGAAAGCTCTGAAGCCAATTCCACATGAATTGCTTTCGTGGCAAAGCAAACAAATAGGCAAATATAGGCTTTCTGCGATTTGGTGCCACGACTTTTACTTAAGGTAACATTGAAAGGGCCTCCATAATCCACTCCAAAGCATTGGAAAGGCTTGATCTGATTGACCCTTAAAGCAGGTAAATCACCCATAAAGGGTTGAAGCGGGACTGGATGAGCCCTAAAACACTTCAAACACTGCGAAAGCACCTGTCGTATAGCTCTCTTTGGAGAAAGAATCCAGAAATGCTGAACAAGTAAAAAATGCAAAGTTTGGAGCCCAGGGTGCAGGTTTTCAGTGTGAAAAGATTGAATAATGAGGAAAGTCAAACGACTCTTTCGGGGTAAAAGAGCGGGATGTTTACGGTCATAAGATAAGCCCGAATGTGACAAACGACCATTCACTCTCATTAGACCGTCATCTTCAATGAAGGGGTTCAATTTTCTGAATGGTTTAGAAAGCGGAGAATTACTTTCTAAATTAGAGATTTCTTGCTGGAACTCTAAATGTTGAGTTCTTTTTACTAACACTTATAAAGCCGAATGTAGCTCAGCTTGAGAGAAAGAACCCAGTGTCTTATCGTGAGGATTTTTCAAATTATTTATAAAACGTAAACAATACGCCACTATGCGTTTTATTTTATTGAGGGAAGAAAACTTTTTGTTACAGGATTTTTTGGAAGAAGGGAATATTATCATTCCCTTACTGGAAACAAGAATATTGACGGTTATTTCGGTATAAAGATTCATTTTGTATTCTCAACTAGATACATCATAACTATATATCATTTTATTCACTTAAATAGATGTACGATTCCTGGTCACTTGAAGCAGTAACTCTCTCCTGATGCCTGAAACGAATGAACCGAGTCGTCCTAGCGATATACGATACATACAACGTGAACCAGCCTTTAGTAGTGAATTTCAGTTGGCACGATAGACGAGCCCATGTCAGTCCGGCAGCCGAAGCTGCCGATGATCCCTACTGGTGGGAGGCGCTTGTAGACCCTGGTATTTCTGGCTTTATGATTTAAGATTTCTGGTAAATGGAAAACTAACCCTACTTTTACTTTTGGCCATATCTCTTTTGGACTTTTCACGTGAGTGAATTCTTGGACAACACGCTTTGCCGGAATCGTCCACTAAATTTTCAGAAAATATATAAGAGTTTCATCAGTTGGGTAAACTGAACAATTGATCACCTAGTGTGGATTTTTCTCTTCGTTTTCTCGTAAATTTAACCTACAAAAATTATCTTCATGTGAAGTCACTTCAGGCCGCATACCATCTCTGGTAAGTTTTCCAGCCCTCACTGATTCATGTCAACTTTTCTGTACAAAATCTGATTTTGTTCTAGGCCTTCTTCCCTTTACCCTACATTCGGTATTCCGGTACATTTTACTGATCCTGTTCTCCGTCTGAATGGTACTTTCTACACTTGCCTGCGCTCCATCTGTTGCTTGCCTACTTGCTGTACAAGTGCCACCCTTTTCAAGTTCATCCTACAAAGGACTATAGCTGTACTTCCAGGACAGGCTGTCTATCGTGGTAGCTGTGTCACAGAAGCACCAGGCTACACTATACACTCAGCTAAGTCCATTCTGATTTACCTTATAATTAGATCTCTTTGCTCACGGATAAGATGAGGTATATGAAGTCTAGAGAAGATATTTCAACTGTGTGACCGAAACTATTGTGCTACAGGTTCAGTGACTTCCTGTATAGACACCAGGGCTGTTTATTTATAGATTTAGTGTGAATCAGCCTTTTGTTGAAAGTTAAGCAGAATCTGAGTTCATAAGTTACCATTCAAACCGACCTATACCTGTGAACTTTGACTATATATATATATATTCAAGGGGGCCTCATGACCTTATAGGCAGATCAAACTGAATTCTGTCCATACCTGATCCATCCTTTGGTTTCAATTATTGAGGTAAATCACTGATTATAATTATTATCACCATAATTATTGATCCCACTCAACCCTTATCAGCACTCTTTTTGTATCATACCACCCATTCTATAGGAAATAAAGCAACTTGTATATATCTCTCTAAACTACTCCCATAGCATCATTTCTAAGAACCCAGACCCGTCTTCACTGAGCTTTGGGATTGAAAATAGCCAAAGAAAGCTCTTTGATAATTTAAATTTCACCCTCACAGGGAGGAATTTTAACAAGTGGCGCCCAACGTGTCAATTTGGATAACAAGTGGTATATTATATGTCAATTTGAGGATCGACGTATTCTGATATATACAGGGTGTGTTATTTCGCAGTATGATATAATTTGATTTTTTCTTACTTTTTAAATTACACACAACAGTGTATTTATAAGGGTGACTTGAAAATTTTCTAGTGCACACACAAGGTATATAGGCTGATTCACTGGATATAAAGGGTGTTACATTGGAAATTTGATTTTTCACTAGACATACAAGGTGATTTAATTTGCAGGATATTCTGAGAGATTTATTGCATTGCCCTAGTGACCAGTTTCGTTTATGTCAACTATTCGAAGATTTATAAAGGGTGATTTGTTTTTTGTAATTAGAATCATTGAATACTTAGAATATTTCAAAGCAGGTGTAGATCGAGAGTGCTTTCCTGGTTTATGGACATCACAATGTACAATTTGAAGTTTGTGATTTTCAAAATTAATTTTATTGGGTGTTTGTTGCCCAAGTGAAATATTCTTTTGGTTTTCACAGGGTGGCATATAATTTACACACCACAGAATTTTTTTTCTCCTCGGGCTAAAATTATACAGGGTCATTCCTTAGGAACTGTTGATTTTTGGCTGAAACTTTTTGGTGGGTTTCTTGTTCACTATACAGGATGGCACACATGTAACGTACCTTTGATTTCCTTTGGTTGTCCAAATTTATACAAGGTGATTTTTTTTACAGACTCTTGTGTGTTGGCTGCAACTTTTTTTTTCTTTCAGTTTTTTTGTACAGGGTGATTCACAACTTTGGGTCCGGCGATTGCAAGTCTATTCAGGTTTCTGAATACAGGGTAGGCTGATTTTCGGTTCGTTTGTGCTGGGGTTCGCTTTTTCTTTTTTCTTTTCTCTTTTTTTTGAGGAAAGAGGGGGATCGTGTAACGTGTTACACGGTTTTATTTCTCTATATAGCTAGTCGATTGTGTGAAAGATAACAATGGAAGTTAACCGCTTGTTAGGGGATGAAATAGAGTACGAATTGATTATAAGGGGCCTTCCAGTACAAAGAACGGTTAATGAAAATCGGGCAACCTTGAGGGGAGCACTAAGATGTGAACGGGAAGGGATCACTACAAATATGAACGTAGATGTTGATTTCAACCCAATAGTTGAACTTGAAACTTGTAATCGGAAATTAATCGACCTTGAACAAGACATTGGCAACTTTGATAATTCAAATCGAGTTAATGAATATAGAAGGATATTATCGCGATTGAATCATGTAAATTCACGAGTTAAAAGAATTCCTGTTACTACTGAAGCGCGAGACTCCCAGAAAAGATCACTAATTGGCCGAGTTATGCAACTCATGGATTCTGTTGGTTCATTGAATGATAACCTTATGGCGCTTGACAAAAGGCAACGTGTAGTCGAGGATGATGTTTCTGAGGACCTTTTGGATTTGAGTGAAAATCCTGAAAGAAGTATCATCGACTCCCCCACTCCTTTTATTCCTACCATTCCTTTGGTTGTACATTCTCATGCCACGGAGGTATCAGGAAGTAACTTAACCGAATCGGATCCGAGATTTGCAGGAGCTCAACCGTCGACTTCGGTTCGTGACGTTAATAGGTTGGCTGAGTCAAATGAGGTTAGGTCCGAGAGTCCAACTCCAGTACCGCGACCACGTTCGTCATTGCGACCATCTGTTTCGAATATAGGTAATTCTACTGCACATGTGAGTTCGCGTATACAAGGTAATCCGGAAGTTCGCGAGGTAATAAATGTCAATAGATCTCGTGTTTTTAGTCAAAATTCGGTTCGATTTGAAGAACCTGAGGATAGATATCCGATCGGTGTTTCAGCAAGACAACCATCATTCTCTGGTCTACCCGAATCAAACGTTTATGGTAGGGAAAATGGGGAACGTTTAGCGACGATGAATTCGACTAGGAATTTCGAGTCGCGCCTGCGCGATTTACATTTATCTCCGATCACCCAGAATGTTGGAAATATTAGCGATTCTTACCCCTACGTAGCTCACTATGACGTATCGCGATGGAAAATTACTTTCGATGGGGAGTCAAGTATAACAAACTTTTTAGAAAGACTCGAGGAGATCCGTATTTCAAGAAGAATATCACATGAACAACTTTTACTCTCAGCCCCGGAGTTGTTCGTGAAGGGGGCACTCCTATGGTGGAGAACCCACAACTTCGCGACCTGGGAGGAGTTAGTGGCAAAGTTGAAAGAGGATTTCCTACCATACGATTATGAATATGATCTATGGGAAGAGATTCGAAAGAGGACCCAAGGGGCGCGCGAAAGGGTTGTCAATTTTATCGTGTCCATGGAGAACCTCTTCAACAAGCTTGGCCCTAACAAACCGGAAGAAAAACATAGGGTTCAAATGATCCGCAGGAACCTCTTGCCTTACATCCAGACACAACTTTCCCTTCTGGAAATAAATCGTCTATCAGATTTAACTCGATTATGCAGGTCAGTAGAGGAAACGTCATTGAGGGTCCAAAACTTCAATCCACCTCCAACCAATGCTAGGCAGTTGCTCGAGCCGGAGTTGGGATATAGAAGGCCTGCGGGTACCCCTGCGAATAATCCTCACATCTCATCCATCCAAAACCCTAACAGTCGAATTCTCGATACAGATTTAACCAACGCGATCAATACTGAGGCCATCCAAAGTCAGTCAAACGCACAATCGTCTAATGTTTGCTGGAATTGTCGCGAGGTCGGTCATAGGTTTAGAAAGTGTCGAAAAGAAAGGCGGTTGTTTTGTTTTAAGTGTGGTAGAGAAAACGTCACGGTTAGAGATTGTCAATCATGTTCAAAAAACTGGACCAGGGGTTCGCAGTAGGTCGGTCTTCAACCCTTGTATCTCCACACCCGACCAGCACCCAAACTAGAGCCGTGTTAGATTTTGTCCTAACTCACGCGAAAAATGATTCGAGACCATTTCTGAAGGTTAACATATATGGGAGGGAGTTTTTGTGTCTCTTGGACTCGGGTTGTTCCACGACAGTAGTGGGCGGGCCCGGATGGGACCTACTGAAGAATTCATGCTCCCTGGATGTCGCCCCTTCGAAAGTCTGTACAGTAGCGAATGGAGACGCGTGTGAGGTTATTGGGAGTTTATTAGTTCCGATTGAACTTCAAGGCAAGGTGAAAATTTTTAGGGTTTTAGTTGTTCCTCGATTGCCTCATTATCTCATTTTGGGAATTGACTTTTGGGTACAAATGGGAGTAGTCCCTGATTTGTATTCGGATCAATGGACTTTTCGTACGGACGAATTGGTGAGTAATCCGGTAGTCAACTCGATACAGGCCTGGGATAATTTGTCTGAGTCGGAACGGGAACAATTGAATGAATTAACGAGCGTGACATTTCGAAACATGGGTTCTAAGTTAGGATGTACTACCATCGTACAGCATGAAATTCGGACAAACTCACCACCAATCAAACAAAGGCACTATCCACTCTCTCCAGCCCTCCAAAAACATGTGAATTCTGAACTTGAGAAGATGCTTGCGGACGACATTATAGAGCCGTCAAATTCACCCTGGGCCTCACCCATTGTACTGGTCAGGAAGTCCGATAATTCTTACAGATTTTGTGTCAATTATAAGAAACTAAATGAAGTCAGCCTACCGGATGCGTACCCATTACCATTCATTAGCGCGACTTTAGATAAACTTCGCGATGCTCGGTATCTGACGACCCTCGATATTAAATCTGCGTACTGGCAAATACAGGTGGCCCCGGAATCGAGACCGTTGACAGCGTTTGTCGTACCCACCAGGGGCTTGTTTCAATTTAAACGGATGCCATTTGGCTTACACAACGCACCAGCAACGTGGCAACGTTTTATAGATCGAGTCATTGGTGTCGATCTTGAGCAGTATGTCTTCGTATACTTGGACGATGTTATTGTTTGTACTCCAACCTTTTCAAAACACATCGAAGTATTGCGTGAAGTGTTACGTCGAATCACGACGGCGGGATTGACTCTGAATCGCGATAAGTGTAATTTTTGTAAGCCTGAGCTCAGGTATTTAGGGTACGTTGTCAATGCTGCTGGTCTAATGGTGGATCCGGAAAAGGTTGAAGCAATATTACGAATTCCCGCACCGTCCACGGTATCCGAAGTCAGGCGTATCATAGGTCTTGCGTCCTGGTATCGACGCTTTGTGAAGAATTTCTCAACGGTAGTTGCTCCGATGACTGATCTTCTCAAGAAAGATAAGAAATTCGTGTGGGACGATTCTTGTCAAAACTCCCTCGATACAATCAAAAACTTTCTTGTATCTGCTCCAGTTTTATCGTGTCCCAATTTTGATCTCCCCTTCACTGTGCAGACTGACGCCTCTGACTACGGTCTGGGTGCTGTGCTTTCTCAGGTGCAGGATGGCGAGGAAAGAGTTATTTGTTATCTCAGTCGCTCTTTGAATAAAGCCGAGAGGAAGTACAGTACCACAGAGAAGGAGTGTTTAGCCGTGCTGTTCGCCATTGAGAAGTTGAGACCATATATAGAGGGCACGAAATTCACGATAATCACGGATCACTATTCACTGAAATGGCTGTATAATATCAAGGATCCGGTAGGTCGTATCGCTAGGTGGGCTGTTCGAATTCAGCAGTATGACTTCGAGATTGTCCATCGGAAAGGTAGAGAGCATGTGGTCCCGGATGCGTTGTCCCGAGCTGTCCCGATGGTGAACACCCTCGATGATCATGCTGCTGAACAAGTCCTTTTCAAAGATCGATGGTACAATCGCATGATGGATAAAGTCAAGAGATCCCCGCAAAAATTTCCACTATGGAGAATTCAGGGCTCAAATTTGTTAAAGAAATCTAAGTCAAAATTCCCTGACCTCGATATAGATTCTGATGGTTGGTTGATAGCAGTACCAAAGGAGAAACGTAATGCCGTCATTCAAGAGTACCATGACCCACCAACCTGTGGACACCTTGGTGTTTTCAAGACCGCCGGTAGAATTTCATCCAAATATTATTGGCCCATGATGAAGCTAGACATCTCGAGGTACATCCGTCGCTGTAAGACATGCCTTAAGACTAAACCGGAACAGCGTAAACCAGCCGGACAATTACTCAGTCGTACCCCTACCCTAACTAGACCCTGGCAGGTGCTCAGCATCGACCTTGTCGGACCTTTACCGAGATCATCTCATGGAAATTCCTTTATCTTGTCAGCATGCGACTGTTTTAGTAAATTCGTCCTTTTATTTCCATTACGCTCTGCGACCGCTGAAAAGGTTTCTAAAACCTTCGAAGATCAGGTGATCCTATTGTTTGGTGCTCCAACCCATATTATCGCCGATAATGGTGTGCAATTTCGGAGTAAACTTTTCCAAGAAAAAATGAAGGAGTACGACATTACTATCAACTTCACGGCTAATTACCATCCTCAAGCTAATCCGGTGGAGAGAGTGCATAGGGTAATAAAAACGATGTTGTCCGCGTACGTGGACGATAACCATAAGAAGTGGGACGAATATCTGCCTAAAGTCGCTTGGGCCATTCGCTCTGCTAAACACGAGGCAACAGGAGTCACTCCTAACTTTGTTCATTTTGGTCGGGAAGTTAATATTTCTGGTAACGAGGAGTTCAGAAATGGGCAGAAAACTTTCGACCCGGAGATTCGAGCCGAATCGTTAAAAAAGGTGTACGTGGACGTATCTAAACGGTTACTGAAGGCTCACGAACAGAGTAGGAGAGTGTATAATTTGCGAAGGCGTGATGAGCGGTTCAAGGTTGGTCAGTTGGTATATAGAAGGAACCATGTCATTTCCGACGCTACCAAACATTTCACATCCAAGTTAGCCCAAAAATTCTCAGGACCATTCACGGTCAGGAAAGTAGTATCACCCTGGACCTATCAACTGGTAAATGAGCGAGGGAAAGAATCCGGCGTATGGCACGCCAAAGATTTGAAAGCTCACCCGCCCGATGACGATGAACAGTCTGATTAAATAGGCAGATACCAACCTCTTCTTTTGTAGATATTTTCCTGTATATGCATATGTTTGGTTTTTTTCCTGTTTCTTCTAAACATTTCATTCAGGTAGATGGGTTGTGAGATTGAATTGGGATAGATATGGTCGTTGTAGCTTGGTTCGTTGTTGCTTTCATGTCATGGTAGTTTTGTGTTCGAGAAAAGTTTTTTTTTAGAAAAAAACTTCTTTGAGGAAAGAGGGGAGTTGTTACAGGATTTTTTGGAAGAAGGGAATATTATCATTCCCTTACTGGAAACAAGAATATTGACGGTTATTTCGGTATAAAGATTCATTTTGTATTCTCAACTAGATACATCATAACTATATATCATTTTATTCACTTAAATAGATGTACGATTCCTGGTCACTTGAAGCAGTAACTCTCTCCTGATGCCTGAAACGAATGAACCGAGTCGTCCTAGCGATATACGATACATACAACGTGAACCAGCCTTTAGTAGTGAATTTCAGTTGGCACGATAGACGAGCCCATGTCAGTCCGGCAGCCGAAGCTGCCGATGATCCCTACTGGTGGGAGGCGCTTGTAGACCCTGGTATTTCTGGCTTTATGATTTAAGATTTCTGGTAAATGGAAAACTAACCCTACTTTTACTTTTGGCCATATCTCTTTTGGACTTTTCACGTGAGTGAATTCTTGGACAACACGCTTTGCCGGAATCGTCCACTAAATTTTCAGAAAATATATAAGAGTTTCATCAGTTGGGTAAACTGAACAATTGATCACCTAGTGTGGATTTTTCTCTTCGTTTTCTCGTAAATTTAACCTACAAAAATTATCTTCATGTGAAGTCACTTCAGGCCGCATACCATCTCTGGTAAGTTTTCCAGCCCTCACTGATTCATGTCAACTTTTCTGTACAAAATCTGATTTTGTTCTAGGCCTTCTTCCCTTTACCCTACATTCGGTATTCCGGTACATTTTACTGATCCTGTTCTCCGTCTGAATGGTACTTTCTACACTTGCCTGCGCTCCATCTGTTGCTTGCCTACTTGCTGTACAAGTGCCACCCTTTTCAAGTTCATCCTACAAAGGACTATAGCTGTACTTCCAGGACAGGCTGTCTATCGTGGTAGCTGTGTCACAGAAGCACCAGGCTACACTATACACTCAGCTAAGTCCATTCTGATTTACCTTATAATTAGATCTCTTTGCTCACGGATAAGATGAGGTATATGAAGTCTAGAGAAGATATTTCAACTGTGTGACCGAAACTATTGTGCTACAGGTTCAGTGACTTCCTGTATAGACACCAGGGCTGTTTATTTATAGATTTAGTGTGAATCAGCCTTTTGTTGAAAGTTAAGCAGAATCTGAGTTCATAAGTTACCATTCAAACCGACCTATACCTGTGAACTTTGACTATATATATATATATTCAAGGGGGCCTCATGACCTTATAGGCAGATCAAACTGAATTCTGTCCATACCTGATCCATCCTTTGGTTTCAATTATTGAGGTAAATCACTGATTATAATTATTATCACCATAATTATTGATCCCACTCAACCCTTATCAGCACTCTTTTTGTATCATACCACCCATTCTATAGAAAATAAAGCAACTTGTATATATCTCTCTAAACTACTCCCATAGCATCATTTCTAAGAACCCAGACCCGTCTTCACTGAGCTTTGGGATTGAAAATAGCCAAAGAAAGCTCTTTGATAATTTAAATTTCACCCTCACAGGGAGGAATTTTAACATTTTCTAGAAGAGAGTCTATCGTATCCAACGAAACGAATGAACTCAAGACAATCGTTTTTTCCTCCTGAACTGCTTCTGGAGAGGGGACAATACTGAGAGGAGCAGGCCATTTTTCACATGGAAGATCAAAGAACCAGGGGCCGGTGAACCACAGAGGGTGCTCTACTAATTCCGAGGGGAGTAAGCCTCGCGATGCACAGTCAGCGGGGTTTTCAGCACTGCGAACATGATGCCAGAGTTCAGGAGATATTTGATCTTGAATTTGACTCACTTTATTACTAACGAAAGTATGCCACCGGTGAGCTGAGGATTTTATCCATTGAAGAGTGGTCATTGAATCAGACCACGCAAAAATACGCTGAAACTTGATTCGTGTGGAGTAAGTATCCAAAATGAACCTCATCAGCTTTGCCAAAAGTGCAGCAGCACAAAGTTCCAGACGGGGCACAGACAAAGTTCTTAGAGGAGCCACTTTTGACTTGCCGGCAATGAGAAAAGTTTGGAATTCATTTTCTGAATGCAAGACTCGAATGTACACGACTGCGGCGTAGCCACGTTCGGAACTATCTGCAAAACCGTGGAGTTCAGAATACTGAGAGGATGTTGGGAAATACCGAGATATAGTTAATTTAGAGAGGAGTGGTAATTCCATCTGGAAGTGCGTCCACTTTTCAACAACGTTTGAGGGTGGAGTTTCGTCCCATTCCAGACCTAAACTCCAGATATATTGCATCAAATGTTTAGCTGAAAACACAACGGGGGTAAGAAAACCAAGGGGGTCAAACACCCTGGCAATTTGAGATAAAATTGTTCGTTTAGTGCATACTTTGTCCAGGGGTATGACATTATACGAGAAATAATCTTGAGAGGGAAACCACTTTAATCCTAGAATTTTTATTACACAATCTTGAGAGTCGAAAGAATGGTCCTGTTGACATTCTTCGAGAGGAAATTTTTCCAGAAGGCTGGGGTGATTACTTGCCCACTTGCGGAGCTTGAAGCCACCCCTACCGAGCAACTCAATTAACTGACATTGTAGTTCATTGGCATCTGCTAACGTGCTAGATCCAGTGACGAGATCATCAACATAAATATCAGTCGTCAATACTGATGAGGCTAAGGGGAAATCCTTTCCTTCATCTTGGGTTAGCTGACAGAGGGTTCTTATCGCGAGAAAGGGTGATGAGTTCACTCCAAAAGTGACGGTGTTGAGTCGATAATCGCGCACCTCCTCGGAGGGTGAAAATCGCCACAGAATGCGTTGATAATCTCGGTGACATTCATTTACGAGTATTTGACGATACATACCTCTGATGTCAGCCGTAAATACATAAAGATGTGTACGAAAATTCAGCAAGAGGACTACAATATCTTGGAGTTTTTTTCCAACAAGTAAATGATCATTTAAAGAAAGACCCGAGGATGAGCGAGAGCTAGCATTGAAAACAACCCTCAATTTTGTAGTCGAGCTATTTGGGTTGATCACACAATGGTGGGGAATATAACAAACTTGTGGTGAAGATTGTTTAGAGGGCGCAAGTTCCATATGATTGCTATCCAGATAATCTCTCATGAACTTGCAATATTCTAAATACAGCGGAGGATCTTTTGTTAAGCGACGTTCCAATGAGTTTAGTAATCGAAGAGCGTGTTTACGAGTGTCCTGGAAGTGAGGTTCAATATCATCTTTGAACGGGAGGGATACCACATATCTGCCAGTAGGGGTACGAAAATGAGTTTTATTGAAATTATCCTCACATTGGATTTCTTCAGCTGAACAAATCTTGGCTTGTGGACTTTCTTCGACTGTCCAAAACTGTTTAAGAGTAGTGTCTAAATCACAGCAAGTCATCAGAGAGGTTAATGGGGAGAGTTTTGGGATCGACGACATTTTTCCCATTAGGATCCATCCAAATATGGTATTGAAAGCGATGGGATTTTCTTTAAGACCAACCACTTGTCCATTCCTTAAAATCAAGGAGAAAATGTCAGCTCCTAGGAGCATATCAACGGGGCCAGATACATTGAAACTGTTATCAGCGAGTTTGAGATTGGCTATATATGACCATTCGGCAATAGAGAAAGTGTATGCTGGCATATCCGCACATATTCGGGGAAGCACTGCGGCTTCCACGGTAAAAACGGGAATTGGTGAATGGAGCGGAGCGATATGGCAAGTAACAACATTTGAAGCTACAGACTGCATCTGATCTAACCCATTAATGGAAAGGGGAAGATTCGATTTTTTCAAACCTAACCTATGACAGCATTCCTCAGTAATGAAGCTGGCTTGACTTGCAGAATCCAAGAGAACTCTTATAGTTTGAAAATTGTTACGAATATCCAGCACTTGGAGTTGAACCGTAGAGAGGAGTACCGTTGAGGAGGTGGGCAGAACATTTGTCATGGATGTAATTTGAATTTCAGGGTTTATAGCCGAACTTTCCGAGGAGGTTTCCGCATTGTTAGACTGAGCAATGTGATGAGGAGGCTGAGGCACATCAGAGGAGTTAGAACCGAAATGTAGTAATGTGTGGTGACAGGAACTATTACAGATCCTACAATGGGAGGCAGAGTTACAATGTCTCGCAGTATGTTTGGAACCCAGACAGTGGGTACACCAATTATTTTGTTTTACTAGGTCGTACCTCTCTTTTGGAGATTTAGCAGAGAACGTAGGGCATTGGTAAATTGTGTGTAGAGCTTTACATAGGGCACATCGATTAACATTCGACTTAGTCTCTACCAAAAGAGAGGACGAAGAAAATGGAGGAGCAAATTTATTCAATGTTACAGGTTTCTTATTTTGTATATTTGAATTGTATTTCATACTACTTTTGCCCAATCCCATTGAATCGAATGCTTTACATTGCTTACTCAGAAACTCATAAAGACTTTCATAAGTTGGCACGTCTGAAGATGAATTGTCCAACTCGAAACGTTTTAGAGATTCTGAATCAATCTTTTTACTCAATAAATGAAACAATACAAAGTCCCAGCTCTCAACCGGGAATTGTAAATTTTTCAGAGCTTGTAAATTATCACTAAATATGTCTAATAAATGTCTCAGATTACGGGAAGCTTCTGAGGTTATCTTTTGAGCATTAACTATTTCTTCCCAATAAAAGTTGGCTAATAATCTTTCATTTTGGAATCGAGATGTCAGTGTATTATATGCTATTGAATAATTGTTATTGGTGAGCGGGAGATTTTTTAGTGAAGAAAGAGCTTCTCCCGACACAACTGATAAGAGGTATTGGAACTTTTCTATGTTCGATAAGGAGTCGTTTTCGTGAATCAATGAATTAAATAAATCTATAAACGTCGGCCAAGCTTTCAAATTCCCATTGAAATTAGGAACATTCAATTTCGGCAGCCTGACACTTGAGACTTTTGGGAAAGTAAGTTGATTCGCTTCGAAGAGATCATAACAAATAGTTTTAATGCGAAAATATTCATCGTCGGCATCTTTCCGAAACTCATTTTCTTCCTCCAAAATCCCCGCTGCTTCCTCTTGGACACATAACAACTGAATAATTGAGTTATGACATGAGTTAAATTCCGCATAGATATTTCCTAATTCAGAGAACCGGACTTTAAGGGAACTGTGTTGTGACTGATCATCTAAAGCAGCGATAGCTAATTCAAAAGTTTCATGAATTCTATTGCGATGAATTTCTCTAGCAGCGCGGTACTGCTTGAGTTGTTTTGCCGCCATAATAATGAAAATATTCACTTTAGCGGCTTCGGCTACACAGCTATCAACAGAACGAGAGAAACCCGAAAGAAATGGATGTTGACAAACTAATCCTACGATATTTCAATCGGTTTATCAGAGAACTACGTATTACTTTATCGATAAAGGTGTAAAACAATTGCACTGAAAGAAAAAGTACAATATATTTCGCACGAGTAGGCGAGAACATAAAATTGTCAAAATACCTCCGAGAGCGGCTAGAAAAACATCCGTAGCAACTGTTCAAAAACGGAGAACCCACGAGACACAAAAACTGGTATATCGACCACGTCGATACCTGAAATGATTCAGTGAATTGATTTTCAGAGCTGAATTTGCTTTGAAAATATTGAAATATTTTCATTGAGAATACCCCCAGTCTACTCGATCTGGCTTTCAAGGACCAAAAATGTTATGTAATGTTATGTAGCGAGGACTAGGTTGAAGTTGCAAACATTTAGGAAGTCAAGAAGACGGCTAAACTTGGCCTACCTGGTATTCCTTATATGGTCTCTCCAACTTGTAGCAGGTCTTCTGGGGTTGCAACCACCGTCCTCCAAGGGGGACGCACACTAGGGGTTACTCACGAGAGATGAGATTACGAGTCACCAAAAAAATGGGGTTTGGCACGTCAAACAATGTATATTTTTAAATACATGCGCGTATACCGAAGAGTTAATTGGTACTGCCGGATATCTATTCGATATCTTCGCGATAGGCCGGTCTGAATCGCCGAGTCTTGACTTCCACAAAAAACAAAAAAGGTCAAGCCCAGCATAAACAAAATAATGTTTTCAGATTAAAAAAAAACTGAAGGGATTCCCAATGAAGGACAGTAATTGAACCTAGATATTTTTGATACCTTATAAAATAAACTATAACTATATATTATCAACATAACTAATATACAGGGCGTTAATTTACACGTGGCGTAAACAATATATGACAGCTCATTATATGCGAGTGGAGTACAATAGGTACTTTTTCATATCTACTGAAAACTCCAATTCCAAAAATCATGAGTCGGTAAACCGGCGTGTTCGCCAAAACTGAATCGGTTGAACATCTCATAGGTAGACATTGTGTAGTGTTCCCTGATTCTAAATAACGCTTACATCAGGGAGAACAAGAAACTTCGACTTCGACTATGTTCGCACCGTAACTTCGCATTCTAGCATCTGACATGCCTACAGTTATAGCAAATACGATCGCACTGACCATATAAGACGACTTTGAAGGACTCATGATGAGAACAAAAAGCAAGTGAAGATACTTCGGAAACTTCAGTCCGCACACTGTATCTCTGTATTCTATCATATTACATGGATACCTTTAGAGCATATCAGTTCACAACGATCATATGAGACGACATCGAAGCGGGTTCAACGCACACTACAGGCAGAACGAGAAACTTCGACTCCGACAATGTTTACACTGTACCTCTGCATTCTAGCATCTGACATGCCTAGAGCTATAGCAGATACGATCGCACTGACCATATGAGACGACTTCGAAGGACATATTACGAGAACATAAGGCAAGTGAGGATACTTCGACAACATTAGTCTGCACACTGTATCCCTGTATTCTATCATCTCACATAGATACCTCTGGAGCATATCAGTTCGCATCGATCGAATGAGACGACATCCAAACAGGTAGAACACACACAACAGGCAGAACAAGAAACTTCGACATCGACTCTATTTACACTGTAACTTTGCATTCTAGCATCCGACATGCCTACAGTTATAGCAGATACGATCGCACTGACCATATAGGACGACTTCGAAGGACATATAACGAGAACAATAAGCAAGTAAAGATACTTCGACAACATCAGTGTGCACACTGTATCTCTGTATTCTATCATCTCACATAGATACCTCTGGAGTATATATGTTCGCAACGATCACATAAGACGACATCGAAGCGTGTATAACGCACACAATAGGCAGAACAGGAAACTTCGACTTCGACTATGTTTACACTGTAACTTTGCATTCTAGCATCTGACATGCCTACAGTTATAGCAAATACGACCGCACTGAACATATAAGACGACTTTGAAAGACTCATGATGAGAACAAAAAGCGAGTGAAGATACTTCGAAAACTTCAGTCCGCACACTGTATCTCTGTATTCTATCATCTTACATGGATACCTTTGGAGCATATCAGTTCGCAACGATCATATGAGACGACATCGAAGCGGGTATAACGCACACAACAGGCAGAACAAGAAACTTCGACTCCGACTATGTTTACACTGTACCTCTGCATTCTAGCATCTGACATGCCTAGAGCTATAGCAGATACGATCGCACTTACCATATAAGACGACTTCGAAGGACATATTATGAGAACATTAGGCAACTGAGGATACTTCGACAACATTAGTCAGCACACTGTTTCTATGTATCTCTTCGTCTCACATAAATACCTTTGGAGCATATCAGTTCGCAACGATCCTATGAGACGACATCGAAGCGGGTATAACGCACACAACAGGCAGAACTAGGAACTTCGACCCCGACTATGCTCACACTGTTACTCCGCATTCTAGCATCTGACATGCCTACAGATATAGCAGATACGATCGAACTGACCATATAAGACGACTTCGAGGGATATATAACGAGAACAATAGACAAGTGAAGATACTTTGACAACATCAGTGTGCACACTGTATCTCTGTATTCTATCATCTCACATAGATACCTCTGGAGCATATGAGTTCGCAACGATCATATGAGACGCATCTCAAATGCCCATTCAAGGAGTATATATGACAGCTCATTATATGCGAGTGGAGTACTGTACTTTTTCATATCTACTAAAAACTTTGATTTCAACAATCAAGAGTCGGTAAACCGGCGTGTTCGCCAAAACTTCGAATTTATCAATCTTGATATTAAGTCGGTAATACATCTTATAGATAGACATTGTCTAGTGTTTCCTGATTCAAAATAACGCTTACAACAGGGAGAACAAGAAACTTCGACATCGACTATGTTTACACCGTAACTTCGCATTCTAGCATCTGACATGCCTTCAATAATTGCAGATACGATCGCACTGACCATATAGGATGACTTCGAAGGACATAAAACGAGAACAATAGGCGAGTGGAGATACTTCGACAACATCAGTCCGCACACCGTATCTCTGTATTCTATCATCTCACATGAATACCTCTGGAGCATATGAGTTCGCAACTATTATATAAGACGACATTGAAGCGGGTATAACGCACACAACAGGCAGAACAAGAAACTTCGACTTCGACTATGTTTACACTGTAACTTTGCATTCTTGCATCTGACATGCCTACAGTTATAGCGAATACGATCGCACTGACCATATAAGACGACTTCGAAGGACTCATGATGAGAACAAAAAGCAAGTGAAGATTCTTCGAAAACTTAAGTCTGCACACTGTATCTCTGTATTCTATATTCTCACATGGATACCTTTGAAGCATATCAGTTCGCAACGATCATATGAGACGACATCGAAGCGGGTATATCGCACACAACAGGCAGAACAAGAAACTTCGACTCCGACTATGTTTACTTACACTGTACCTAGCATCTAGCATCTGACATGTCTAGAGCTATAGCAGATAAAATTGCACTGACCATGAAAGACGACTCCGATGGACATATTCCGAGAATATTAGGCGAGTGAGGATACTTGGACAACATTAGTCTGCACACTGTATCTCTGTATTTCATCATCTCACATGGATACCTTTGAAGCATATTAGTTCGCAACGATCCTATAAGACGACATCGAAGCGAGGATAATGCACATCAGGCAGAACATGAAACTTTGACTTCGACTATGTTTACACTGTACCTCTGCATTCTAGCATTTGACATGCCTAGAGCTATAGCAGATACGATCGCACTGACCATATCAGACGACTTCGAAGGACATATAACGAGAACAATAGGCAAGTGGAGATACTTTGACAACATCAGTCTGCACACTGTATCTTTGTGTTCCATCATCCCACATGGATACCTCTGGGGCATATATGTTCGCGACGATCATATGAGGCGACATCGAAGCGGGCATAACTCACACAATAGGAAGAACAAGAAACTTCGACTTCGACTATGTTCACACTGTAACTCCGCATTCTAGCATCTGACATGCCTACAGCTATAGCAGATGAGATCGCACTGACCATATAAGACGACTTCGAAGAACATTCAACGAGAACAATAGGCAAGTGAAGATACTTCGACAACATCAGTCTGCACACTGTATCCCTGTATTCTATCATCTCACATGGATACCTTTGGAGCATTGTAGTTCGCAACGATTTTATGAGTTGACATCGAATCGTGTATAACACACAAAACAGGCAGAACAAGAAACTTTGACTTCGACTATGTTCACACTGTAACTTTGCATTCTAGCATCTGACATGCATACAGGTATAGCAGATACGATCGCAATGACCATATAAGACGACTTTGAAGGACTTATAACGGGAACAATAGGCAAGTGAAGATACTTCGACAACATCAGGCTGCACACTGTATATCTGTATTTCATCATATCACATGGATACCTTTTGAGGATATCAGTTTTCAACGATCATATGAGACGACATCAAATCGAACACAACGAGCTGAAAAAGAAACTTCGACTTCGACTTTGTTTACACTGTGGCTCTGAATTCTAGCATCTGACATGCTCACAGTTAGAACAGATACGATCGCACTGACCGTATAGAAATACTCTGAAGAACATATAACGAGATTAATAGGCAAGTGAGGAGACTTCGACAACATCAGTCTGCACACTGTATCTCTGTATTTTATCATCTCAAATAGATACCTCTGGAGCATATCAGTTTGCATCGATCATATGAGACGACATCCAAACGGATAGGACGCACACAACAGGCAGAACAAGAAACTTTGACTTCGACTATAATTACACTGTAACTTTGCATTCTAGCATCCGACATGCCTACAGTTATAGCAGATACGATCGCACTGACTATAAAGGACGACTTCAAAGGTCATATAACAGGAACAATAAGCAAGTAAAGATACTTCGACAACATCAGTCTGCACACTGTATCTCTGTATTCTATCATCTCACATAGATACCTCTGGAGTATATATGTTCGCAACGATCACATAAGACGACTTCAAAGGACATATAACAGGAACAATAAGCAAGTTAAGATACTTCGACAACATCAGTCTGCACACTGTATCTCTTTATTCTATCATCTCACATTGATACCTCTGGAGTATATATGTTCGCAACGATCATATAAGACTACATCGAAGCGGGTATAACGCACACAACAGGCAGAACAAGAAACTTCGACTTCGACTATAATCACACTGTAACTTTGCATTCTTGCATCTGACATGCCTACAGTTATAGAAAATAAGATCGCACTGACCATATAAGACGACTTCGAAGGACTCATGATGAGAACAAAAAGCAAGTGAAGATACTTCGAAAACCTCCGCACACTGTATCTCTGTATTCTATAATCTCACATAGATACCTTTGGAGCATATCAGTTCGCAACGATCATATGACACGACATCGAAGCGGGTGTATCGCACACAACAGGCAGAACAAGAAACTTCAACTCCGACTATGTTTACACTGTACCTCAGCATTCTAGCATCTGACAAGCCTAGAGCTATAGCAGATACGATCGCACTGACCATATGAGACGACTTCGAAGGACATATAACGAGAACAATAGGGAAGTGGAGATACTTCGACAACATCAGTCTGCACACTGTATTCCTGTATTCTATCATCTCACATAGATACCTCTGGAGCATATCAGTTCGCATCGATCAAATGAGACGACATCAAAACAGGTAGAGTGCACGCAACAGGCAGAACAAGAAACTTCGACTTCGACTATATTTACACTGTAACTTTGCATACTAGCATCCGACATGCCTACAGTTATAGCAGATACGATCGCACTGACCATATAGGACGACTTCAAAGGACATATAACGAGAACAATAAGCAAGTAAAGATACTTCGACAACATCAGTCTGCACACTGTATCTCTGTATTCTGTCATCTCACATAGATACCTTTGGAGTATATAAGTTCGCAACGATCACATAAGACGACTTCAAAGGACATATAACAGGAACAATAAGCAAGTGAAGATACTTCGACAACATCAGTCTACACACTGTATCTCTGTATTCTATCATCTCACATAGATACCTCTGGATAAATGTTCGCAACGATCATATATGACGACATCGAAGCGTGTATAACGCACACAATAGACAGAACAAGAAACTTCGACATCGACTATGTTTACACTGTTACTTTGCATTCTAGCATCTGACATGCCTACAGTCATAGCGAATACGACCGCACTGACCATATAAGACGACTTTGAAGGACTCATTATGTGAACAAAAAGCGAGTGAAGATACTTCGAAAACTTCTGTCCGCACACTGTATCTCTGTATTCTATCATCTCACATAGATACCTTTGGAGCATATCAGTTCGCACCGATCATATGAGACGACATCGAAGCGGGTATAACGCACACAACAGGCAGAACAAGAAACTTCGACTCCGACTATGTTTACACTGTACCTCTGCATTCTAGCATCTGACATGCCTAGAGCTATAGCAGATACGATCGCACTGACCATATAAGACGACTTCGAAAGACATATTATGAGAACATTAGGCAAGTGAGGATACTTTGACAACATTAGTCTGCACACTGTTTCTCTGTATTTCATCGTCTCACATGGATACCTTTGGTGCATATCAGTTCGCAACGATCCTATGAGACGACATCGAAGCGGGTATGACGCACACATCAGGCAGAACTAGGAACTTCGACCCCGACTATGCACACACTGTTCTCCGCATTCTAGCATCTGACATGCCTACAGCTATAGCAGATTCGATCGAACTGACCATATAAGACGACTTCGAGGGATATATAACGAGAACAATAGGCAAGTGAAGATACTTTGACAACATCAGTGTGCACACTGTATCTCTGTATTCTATCATCTCACATAGATACCTCTGGAGCATATGAGTTCGCAACGATCATATGAGACGACATCGAAGCGGGTATAACGCACACAACAGGCAGAACGAGAAACTTCGACTTCGACTATGTTTACTTTGAAACTTCGCATTCTAGCATCTTAAATGCCGATTCAAGGAGTATATATGACAGCTCATTATATGCGAGTGGAGTACTATAGGTACTTTTTCATATCTACTAAAAACTCCAATTCCAAAAATCATGAGTCGGTAAACCGGCGTGTTCGCCAAAACTAAATCGGTTGAACATCTCATAGGTAGACATTGTGTAGTGTTCCCTGATTCTAAATAACGCTAACATCAGGGAGAACAAGAAACTTCGACTTCGACTATGTTCGCACCGTAACTTCGCATTC
This sequence comes from Phaedon cochleariae, assembly GCA_918026855.4. Lineage (NCBI taxonomy): Eukaryota > Metazoa > Arthropoda > Insecta > Coleoptera > Chrysomelidae > Phaedon > Phaedon cochleariae. The sequence continues at coordinate 25,341,662 of OU896716.1, forward strand.
TAGCATCTGACATGCCTACAGTTATAGCAAATACGATCGCACTGACCATATAAGACGACTTTGAAGGACTCATGATGAGAACAAAAAGCAAGTGAAGATACTTCGGAAACTTCAGTCCGCACACTGTATCTCTGTATTCTATCATATTACATGGATACCTTTAGAGCATATCAGTTAACAACGATCATATGAGACGACATCGAAGCGGGTTTAAGGCACACTACAGGCAGAACAAGAAACTTCGACTCCGACAATGTTCACACTGTACCTCTGCATTCTAGCATCTGACATGCCTAGAGCTATAGCAGATACGATCGCACTGACCATATGAGACGACTTCGAAGGACATATTACGAGAACATAAGGCAAGTGAGGATACTTCGACAACATTAGTCTGCACACTGTATCCCTGTATTCTATCATCTCACATAGATACCTCTGGAGCATATCAGTTCGCATCGATCGAATGAGACGACATCCAAACAGGTAGAACACACACAACAGGCAGAACAAGAAACTTCGACTTCGACTCTATTTACACTGTAACTTTGCATTCTAGCATCCGACATGCCTACAGTTATAGCAGATACGATCGCACTGACAATATAGGACGACTTCGAAGGACATATAACGAGAACAATAAGCAAGTAAAGATACTTCGACAACATCAGTGTGCACACTGTATCTCTGTATTCTATCATCTCACATAAATACCTCTGGAGTATATATGTTCGCAACGATCACATAAGACGACATCGAAGCGTGTATAACGCACACAATAGGCAGAACAGGAAACTTCGACTTCGACTATGTTCACACTGTAACTTTGCATTCTAGCATCTGACATGCCTACAGTTATAGCAAATACGACCGCACTGAACATATAGGACGACTTTGAAAGACTCATGATGAGAACAAAAAGCGAGTGAAGATACTTCGAAAACTTCAGTCCGCACACTGTTTCTCTGTATTCTATCATCTCACATGGATACCTTTGGAGCATATCAGTTCGCAACGATCATATGGGACGACATCGAAGCGGGTATAACGCACACAACAGGCAGAACAAGAAACTTCGACTCCGACTATGTTTACACTGTACCTCTGCATTCTAGCATCTGACATGCCTAGAGCTATAGCAGATACGATCGCACTTACCATATAAGACGACTTCGAAGGACATATTATGAGAACATTAGGCAACTGAGGATACTTCGACAACATTAGTCAGCACACTGTTTCTATGTATCTCTTCGTCTCACATAAATACCTTTGGAGCATATCAGTTCGCAACGATCCTATGAGACGACATCGAAGCGGGTATAACGCACACAACAGGCAGAACTAGGAACTTCGACCCCGACTATGCTCACACTGTTACTCCGCATTCTAGCATCTGACATGCCTACAGATATAGCAGATACGATCGAACTGACCATATAAGACGACTTCGAGGGATATATAACGAGAACAATAGACAAGTGAAGATACTTTGACAACATCAGTGTGCACACTGTATCTCCGTATTCTATCATCTCACATAGATACCTCTGGAGCATATGAGTTCGCAACGATCATATGAGACGCATCTCAAATGCCCATTCAAGGAGTATATATGACAGCTCATTATATGCGAGTGGAGTACTGTACTTTTTCATATCTACTAAACACTTCGATTTCAACAATCAAGAGTCGGTAAACCGGCGTGCTCGCCAAAACTTTGAATTTATCAATCTTGATGAAAAGTCGGTTATACATCTTATGAATAGACATCGTCTAGTGTTTCCTGATTCAGAATTACGCTTACAACAGGGAGAACAAGAAACTTCGACATCGACTATGTTTACACCGTAACTTCGCATTCTAGCATCTGACATGCCCACAATAATTGCAGATACGATCGCACTGACCATATAGGACGACTTCGAAGGACATAAAACGGGAACAATAGACAAGTGGAGATACTTCGACAACACCAGTCCGCACACCGTATCTCTGTATTCTATCATCTCACATGGATACCTCTGGAGCATTTGAGTTCGCAACTATTATATAAGACGACATCGAAGCGGGTATAACGCACACAACAGGGAGAACAAGAAACTTCGACTTCGACTATGTTTACACTGTACCTCTGCATTCTAGCACCTGACATGCCTAGAGCTATAGCAGATACGATCGCACTGACCATATAAGACGACTTCGAAGGACATATAACGGGAACAAAAGGCAAGTGGAGATACTTCGACAACATCAGTCAGCACACCGTATCTCTGTATTCTATCATCTCACATGGATACCTTTGGAGCATATGAGTTCGCACACTGTATCTTTGTGATCCATCATCTCACATGGATACCTCTGGGGCATATATGTTCACGACGATCATATGAGGCGACATCGAAGCGGGCATAACTCACACAACAGGAAGGACAAGGAACTTCGACTTCGACTATGTTCACACTGTAACTCCGCATTCTAGCATCTGACATGCCTACAAATATAGCAGATACGATCGCACTGACCATATAAGACGACTTCGAAGAACATATAACGAGAACAATAGGCAAGTGAAGATACTTCGACAACATCAGTCTGCACACTGTATCCCTGTATTCTATCATCTCACATGGATACCTTTGGAGCATTGTAGTTCACAACGAATTTATGAGTTGACATCGCATCGTGTATAACACACAAAACAGGCAGAACAAGAAACTTTGACTTCGACTATGTTCACACTGTAACTTTGCATTCTAGCATCTGACATGCATACAGGTATAGCAGATACGATCGCAATGACCATATGAGACGACTTTGAAGGACTTATAACGAGAACAATAGGCAAGTGAAGATACTTCGACAACATCAGGCCGCACACTGTATATCTGTATTCTATCATATCACATGGATACCTTTTGAGGATATCAGTTTTCAACGATCATATGAGACGACATCAAATCGAACACAACAAGCTAAAAAAAAACTTCGACTTTGTTTACACTGTGGCTCTGAATTCTAGCATCTGACATGCCTACAGTTAAAACAGAAGGACATATAACGAGATTAATAGGCAAGTGAGGAGACTTCGACAACATCAGTCTGCACACTGTATCTCTGTATATTATCATCTCACATAGATACCTCTAGAGCATATCAGTTCGCATCGATCATATGAGACGACATCCAAACGGGTATAACGCACACAACAGGCAGAACAAAAAACTCCGACTTCGACTATATTCACACTGTAACTTTGCATTCTAGCATCTGACATGCCTACAGCTATAGCAGATACGATCAAACTGACCATATAAGACGACTTCGAGGGACATATAACGAGAACAATAGACAAGTGAAGATACTTTGACAACATCAGTGTGCACACTGTATCTCTGTATTCTATCATCTCACATAGATACCTCTGGAGCATATGAGTTCGCAACGATCATATGAGACGCATCTTAAATGCCCATTCAAGGAGTATATATGACAGCTAATTATATGCGAGTGGAGTACTGTACTTTTTCATATCTACTAAACACTTCGATTTCAACAATCAAGAGTCGGTAAACCGGCGTGTTCGCCAAAACTTCGAATTTATCAATCTTGATAATAAGTCGGTTATACATCTTATAGATAGACATTGTCTAGTGTTTCCTGATTCAAAATAACGCTTACAACAGGGAGAACAAGAAACTTCGACATCGACTATGTTTACACCGTAACTTCGCATTCTAGCATCTGACATGCCTTCAATAATTGCAGATACGATCGCACTGACCATATAGGATGACTTCGAAGGACATAAAACGAGAACAATAGGCGAGTGGAGATACTTCGACAACATCAGTCCGCACACCGTATCTCTGTATTTTATCATCTCACATGAATACCTCTGGAGCATATGAGTTCGCAACTATTATATAAGACGACATTGAAGCGGGTATAACGCACACAACAGGCAGAACAAGAAACTTCGACTTCGACTATGTTTACACTGTAACTTTGCCTTCTTGCATCTGACATGCCTACAGTTATAGCGAATACGATTGCACTGACCATATAAGACGACTTCGAAGGAGAACAAAAAGCAAGTGAAGATTCTTCGAAAACTTAAGTCTGCACACTGTATCTCTGTATTCTATATTCTCACATGGATACCTTTGAAGCATATCAGTTCGCAACGATCATATGAAACGACATCAAAGCGGGTATATCGCACACAACAGGCAGAACAAGAAACTTCGACTCCGACTATGTTTACTTACACTGTACCTAGCATCTAGCATCTGACATGCCTAGAGCTATAGCAGATAAAATTGCACTGACCATGAAAGACGACTCCGATGGACATATTCCGAGAACATTAGGCGAGTGAGGATACTTGGACAACATTAGTCTGCACACTGTATCTCTGTATTTCATCATCTCACATGGATACCTTTGGAGCATATTAGTTCGCAACGATCCTATAAGACGACATCGAAGCGAGGATAATGCACATCAGGCAGAACATGAAACTTTGACTTTGACTATGTTTACCCTGTACTTCTGCATTCTAGCATTTGACATGCCTAGAGCTATAGCAGATACGATCGCACTGACCATATCAGACGACTTTGAAGGACATATAACGAGAACAATAGGCAAGTGGAGATACTTTGACAACATCAGTCTGCACACTGTATCTTTGTGTTCCATCATCTCACATGGATACCTCTGGGGCATATATGTTCGCGACGATCATATGAGGCGACATCGAAGCGGGCATAACTCACACAATAGGAAGAACAAGAAACTTCGACTTCGACTATGTTCACACTGTAACTCCGCATTCTAGCATCTGACGTGCCTACAGCTATAGCAGATAAGATCGCACTGACCATATAAGACGACTTCGAAGAACATTCAACGAGAACAATAGGCAAGTGAAGATACTTCGACAACATCAGTCTGCACACTGTATCCCTGTATTCTATCATCTCACATGGATACCTTTGGAGCATTGTAGTTCGCAACGATTTTATGAGTTGACATCGAATCGTGTATAACATACAAAACAGGCAGAACAAGGAACTTTGACTTCGACTATGTTCACACTGTAACTTTGCATTCTAGCATCTGACATGCATACCTATACCTGTATACCAGATACGATCGCAATGACCATATAAGACGACTTTGAAGGACTTAGAACGGGAACAATAGGCAAGTGAAGATACTTCGACAACATCAGGCCGCACACTGTATCTCTGTATTTTATCATATCACATGGATACCTTTTGAGGATATCAGTTTTCAACGATCATATGAGACGACATCAAATCGAACACAACAAGCTGAAAAAGAAACTTCGACTTCGACTTTGTTTACACTGTGGCTCTGAATTCTAGCATCTGACATGCTTACAGTTAGAACAGATACGATCGCACTGACCGTATAGAAATACTCTGAAGAACATATAACGAGATTAATAGGCAAGTGAGGAGACTTCGACAACATCAGTCTGCACACTGTATCTCTGTATTTTTTCATCTCAAATAGATACCTCTGGAGCATATCAGTTCGCATCGATCATATGAGACGACATCCAAACGGATAGAACGCACACAACTGGCAGAACAAGAAACTTTGACTTCGACTATAATTACACTGTAACTTTGCATTCTAGCATCCGACATGCCTACAGTTATAGCAGATACGATCGCACTGACCATATAGGACGACTTCAAATGAAATATAACAGGAACAATGAGCAAGTAAAGATACTTCGACAACATCAGTCTGCACACTGTATCTCTTTATTCTATCATCTCACATAGATAACTCTGGAGTATATATGTTCGCAACGATCATATAAGACTACATCGAAGCGGGTCTAACGCACACGACAGGCAGAACAAGGAACTTCGACTTCGACTATGTTCACACTGTAACTTTGCATTCTAGCATCTGACATGTCTACAGTTATAGCAAATACGACCGCACTGACCATATAAGACGACATCGAAGCGGGTATAACGCACACAACAGGCAGAACAAGAAACTTCGACTTCGACTATGTTCACACTGTAACTTTGCATTCTTGCATCTGACATGCCTACAGTTATAGAAAATACGATCGCACTGACCATATAAGACGACTTCGAAGGACTCATGATGAGAACAAAAAGCAAGTGAAGATACTTCGAAAACCTCCGCACACTGTATCTCTGTATTCTATAATCTCACATAGATACCTTTGGAGCATATCAGTTCGCAACGATCATATGACACGACATCGAAGCGGGTATATCGCACACAACAGGCAGAACAAGAAACTTCAACTCCGACTATGTTTACACTGTACCCCAGCATTCTAGCATCTGACATGCCTGGAGCTATAGCAGATACGATCGCACTGACCATATGAGACGACTTCGAAGGACATATAACGAGAACAATAGGGAAGTGGAGATACTTCGACAACATCAGTCTGCACACTGTATTTCTGTATTTTGTCATCTCACATAGATACCTCTGGAGCATATCAGTTCGCATCGATCAAATGAGACGACATCAAAACAGGTAAAACGCACGCAACAGGCAGAACAAGAAACTTCGACTTCGACTATATTTACACTGTAACTTTGCATACTAGCATCCGACATGCCTACAGTTATAGCAGATACGATCGCACTGACCATAGAGGACGACTTCAAAGGACATATAACGAGAACAATAAGCAAGTAAAGATACTTCGACAACATCAGTCTGCACACTGTATCTCTGTATTCTATCATCTCACATAGATACCTCTGGAGTATATATGTTCGCAACGATCACATAAGACGACTTCAAAGGACATATAACAGGAACAATAAGCAAGAAAAGATACTTCGACAACATCAGTCTGCACACTGTATCTCTGTATTCTATCATCTCACATAGATACCTCTGGATATATGTTCGCAACGATCATATATGACGACATCAAAGCGTGTTTAACGCACACAATAGACAGAACAAGAAACTTCGACTTCGACTATGTTTACACTGTAACTTTGCATTCTAGCATCTGACATGTCTACAGTCATAGCAAATACGACCGCACTGACCATATAAGACGACTTTGAAGGACTCATTATGAGAACAAAAAGCGAGTGAAGATACTTCGAAAACTTCTGTCCGCACACTGTATCTCTGTATTCTATCATCTCACATAGATACCTTTGGAGCATATCAGTTCGCAACGATCATATGAGACGACATCGAAGCGGGTATAACGCACACAACAAGCAGAACAAGAAACTTCGACTCCGACTATGTTTACACTTTACCTCTGCATTCTAGCATCTGACATGCCTAGAGCTATAGCAGATACGATCGCACTGACCATATAAGACGACTTCGAAGGACATATTATGAGAACATTAGGCAAGTGAGGATACTTTGACAACATTAGTCTGCACACTGTTTCTCTGTATTTCATCGTCTCACATGGATACCTTTGGTGCATATCAGTTCGCAACGATCCTATGAGACGACATCGAAGCGGGTATGACGCACACATCAGGCAGAACTAGGAACTTCGACCCCGACTATGCACACACTGTTCTCCGCATTCTAGCATCTGACATGCCTACAGCTATAGCAGATACGATCGAACTGACCATATAAGACGACTTCGAGGGACATATAACGAGAACAATAGGCAAGTGAAGATACTTTGACAACATCAGTGTGCACACTGTATCTCTGTATTCTATCATCCCACATAGATACCTCTGGAGCATATGAGTTCGCAACGATCATATGAGACGACATCGAAGCGGGTATAACGCACACAACAGGCAGAACGAGAAACTTCGACTTCGACTATGTTTACTTTGAAACTTCGCATTCTAGCATCTTGAATGCCGATTAAAGGAGAATATATGACAGCTCATTATATGCGAGTGGAGTACTATAGGTACTTCTTCATATCTACTAAAAACTTCAATTCCAAAAATCATGAGTCGGTGAACCGGCGTGTTCGCCAAAACTAAATCGGTTGAACATCTCATAGGTAGACATTGTGTAGTGTTCCCTGATTCTAAATAACGCTTACATCAGGGAGAACAAGAAACTTCGACTTCGACTATGTTCGCACCGTAACTTCGCATTCTAGCATCTGACATGCCTACAGTTATAGCAAATACGATCGCACTGACCATATAAGACGACTTTGAAGGACTCATGATGAGAACAAAAAGCAAGTGAAGATACTTCGGAAACTTCAGTCCGCACACTGTATCTCTGTATTCTATCATATTACATGGATACCTTTAGAGCATATCAGTTCACAACGATCATATGAGACGACATCGAAGCGGGTTTAACGCACACTACAGGCAGAACAAGAAACTTTGACTCCGACAATGTTTACACTGTACCTCTGCATTCTAGCATCTGACATGCCTAGAGCTATAGCAGATACGATCGCACTGACCATATGAGACGACTTCGAAGGACATATTACGAGAACATAAGGCAAGTGAGGATACTTCGACAACATTAGTCTGCACACTGTATCTCTGTATTCTATCATCTCACATGAATACATTTGGAGCATATCAGTTTGCAACGCTCCAATAAGACGACATCGAAGCGAGGATAACGCACATAACAGGCAGAACATGAAACTTTGGCTTCGACTATGTTTACACTGTACCTCTGCATTCTAGCATCTGACATGCCCAGAGCTATAGCAGATACGATCGCACTGACCATATAAGACGACTTCGAAGGACATATAACAAGAACAATAGGCGAGTGAAGATATTTTGACAACATCAGTCTGCACACTGTATCTATCAACTCACATGGATACCTTTGGAGCATAGTAGTTCGTAACGATCATATGAGTTGACATCGAATCGGGTATAACGCACACAAAACCTTGATTTCGACCATGTTTACTCTGTAACATTGCATCCTAGAATCTGACGATCGCACTGACCATATGAGACGACTTTGAAGGACTTATAACAAGAACTATAGGCAAGTGAAGATACTTCGACGACATCAGTCTGCACACTGTATCTCTGTATTGTATCATCTCACATAGATACCTCTGTAGCATAAATGTTCGCAACGATCATATAAGACGACATCGAAGCGGGTATAACGCACACAACAGGCAGAACAAGGAACTTCGACCCTGACTATGCTAACACTGTTACTCCGCATTCTTGCATCTGACATGCCTACAGGTATAGCAGATACGATCGAACTGACCATATAAGACGACTTCGAGAGAAATATAACGAGAACAATAGGCAAGTGAAGATACTTTGACAACATCAAAGTGCACACTGTATCTCTGTATTCTATCATCTCACATAGATACCTCTGGAGCATATGAGTTCGCAACGATCATATGAGACGACATCGAAGCGGGTATAACGCATCTTAAATGCCCATTCAAGGAGTATATATGACAGCTCATTATATGCGAGTGGAGTACTATACTTTTTCATATCTACTAAAAACTTTGATTCCAACAATCAAGAGTCGGTAAACCGGCGTGTTCGCCAAAACTTCGAATTTATCAATCTCGATAATAAGTCGGTTATACATCTTATAGATAGACATTGTCTAGTGTTTCTTGATTCAAAATAACGCTTACAACAGGGAGAACAAGAAACTTCGACATCGACTATGTTTACACCGTAACTTCGCATTCTAGCATCTGACTTGCCTTCAATAATTGCAGATACGATCGCACTGACCATATAGGATGACTTCGAAGGACATAAAACGAGAACAATAGGCGAGTGGAGATACTTCGACAACATCAGTCCGCACACTGTATCTCTGTATTCTATCATCTCACATGAATACCTCTGGAGCATATGAGTTATAGCGAATACGATCGCACTGACCATATAAGACGACTTCGAAGGACTCATGATGAGAACAAAAGGTAAGTGAAGATTCTTCGAAAACTTAAGTCTGCACACTGTATCTCTGTATTCTATAATCTCACATGGATACCTTTGAAGCATATCAGTTCGCAACGATCATATGAGACGACATCGAAGCGGGTATATCGCACACAACAGGCAGAACAAGAAACTTTGACTCCGACTATGTTTACTTACACTGTACCTAGCATCTAGCATCTGACATGCCCAGAGCTATAGCAGATCAAATTGCACTGACCATGGAAGACGACTCCGATGGACATATTCCGAGAACATTAGGCGAGTGAGGAAAACAAACTACTGAGGCAGATTATACGGGACAAAGATGTGATTATTAGTGACAAGGAAGCTATCATACTATTACAAAGTGAGAAAATTGCATCATTAGAAAACAAACTTGAACAATTTAATATCAAAAACCAATCCAGTGCGCCGACAAAAAAGTCTGATATTCCCGAACAATCCAAGGACACAAAAAATGGTCCGATAAGAGTTGAAGAAATTGGAAACAAAAAACATGTATCAGTGCCTGCGACGAGCACAGATATGAAACCTAATAAAAAAGGTAGTTCTGGTAAATCCAATCTACAGAGTGACCCAAAAATTCAATCAGGACAAGTGAATGCTGACATCATGCGTATTCAGACCGATCGAAAGTTGAATGAAATCATAAACTTGACAAACGATACTAGAGAGAAGAAAACAGAAGAGGAAAAAACGGATGATTTCACAATGGTGAATAGGCGAAGGAGAAAATATATGATTGGAAGTGGAGATGGAAGTAATGATCTACATGGTCAAGAAAAAGCAGATAGAAAGATATGGCTATTTGTATCCAGAGTTCCAGATACAGTAAAAGTTGAAAATATAAGAAAGTACATTGAAGAGCGCACTGAATCCAACAACATATGTGTCACAAAATTAACAACTAGAAGCACTCATAATGGAAACCAATCGTTCATGATAGGAGTTGAACCCCAGTACAAAGAACAAGTCTACGAGCCCAGCTTCTGGCCCAGAAAAATACTATTCAACCGTTTCAACTTCAATCTAGGCAGACACCTCCTGAATAACAAACAACAATATACTGGTGATCAAATTGATAGCGACAGAAATAGTCCAGAATCTTTTTTATAATACAGAATCCTATAGAGAATATCCAATCTCATCTAAGTATCCTCAATTTAAATATTCGTAGTATGCGGAACAAATTAGAAAGTATCAGTGTTATGCTCACAGAGATGGAATATCCAGACATTTTGTGTTTCACTGAAACTTGGTATACAAGCGAGGAAGTTTCCATGGTGAAATTGGACGGCTACGATTTGGCAGCCTCATATTGTAGAAAGTCAATGACAGGTGGAGGAGTAGCTATATTCATCAAGAAAAATGTTGAATGTATTTTCAATGAGATTGAAGTGAGCCAGGTGAAGGATCAATTATTTGAGGCAATTACAATTAGACTGAAGCAAAATGATTATACTTTGAAAATAATCTGTCTTTATCGTTCTCCAAATGCAGATGATCTTTATTTCATTCTTGCTCTAGAAAATCTCTTGAATATGACAAATAATCACAAAGGAAAAACAATAATATGTGGTGATTTCAACTATGATTTTTCTAACAACAACGAAAAATCAACTGATATCGTTTCACTTCTTTCTTGCTTTGGATTGGTTAAACAATTCCATGAGTATTCTCGTATACAAAGTACTTCTAAAACCTTGATTGACAATATTTTTACTGACATCGAGAGTGAACAGTTGAGTACACAAAATTTCACTACATCGTTATCTGATCATGAAGCTCAGCTATTGACCTGTCTCAAATGTCAAGATGAATATCAAGCAGACACCATGATCAGAAAACGATTCTTTTCATCAGAAAACACTGCAAATTTCGAATACCTGTTGTCCAAGGAATCTTGGCAAGAAGTATGCAACTCACAAAACTCGAAAATAGCTTTCGACACTTTTTTCGGAACTTTCTATTCTCTCTTCAATGATGCTTTTCCTATAAAAAAATGTTATCCTAGAAAGAAAAAATATAATCAATGGATTACACCTGACCTAATTGAGGAAGGTGTACTCTTGAGGAAAATTCAAGAAACAACATGAGAAAAAAATACTTCTTGCTAAGAAAGATTTTCAGTCACGTAAAATTCTCAATGCCTCGAATAAATCGAGTGCTACGTGGAACATCATCAACTCAACAATAAACATGAGAGACACAAAAGTTCCACACTCTATAACTGAAAATAATGTGATACTGAGTGATACTTCGGAAATCGCAACCGCATTCAATGATTTCTTCATAAATAGTGTAGGAGATTTAACACGATCTTTAACAGTCAATGATAGTTATGATATGAAATTGGAAAATAGCAACTCAAATTCTTTCTACCTGACTCCCGTCGATTGCCAAGAGATATCTGAAATAATTAATACAGTTTGCTCCAAAAACTCGAGTGGAATAGATGAAGTACCATGTCGAATATTGAAGCATGTATTGAATGAAATAGTCGAGGTGTTAACATTTCTTGTCAACATATATATATATATATATATATATATATAAAAATACATCAACTTTAGAAACAGTTCCAAAGGAAATCTTTCTAGGTGAGGTTGCAGTCAAAATTTTGGCCTTAATGAGAGGACTCTTTGTTACATAGCCGAGCTTTCGGAAATGTTTATTTCCTTCATCAAGACATATATAAAAAGTGGGTAAGTGAAAAAACTTTGTCAATAATACATTTAAAAAAAGTACTTACTAACGTGAGATTGGTGTAAAACACAATGAAATACATAACAGAAGCATCTTCAGCTGAATTTGACGATTAAAACATTTTTAATTTTATAATTTTAGGATAAAAAACAATAAGAATCAATCCACAGGTTTCATTTCTTTTCCGTAACAAACCTTTGAAAACAAAATGGACGGTTGGAAGAGTCGGAAATGCCAACTACTTCGGTGGAAATCGTTTCAGACCGACGACCGTTGTGAGAGAAGAAAGGGAACCGTGGCGGTAAATTTGAAAATTAATTGGGTGGTGAGACAAGAAATTAAGGTTGAGGAATTGTTTGTGATAATCTAAATATGTTATTAGGAATACAATTTTTTTGTTCTATTGCAAGTAAATAATTATAAATGCTACTCAAGTTGCCAATGTCTGTTCTTCCATTCATTTTCGAAAGTTCATTATTGATAAAAACCATTTCAAGAAAATTTCGTTTGAGATAATTATTTTCATGAGCTAAAATTTTGACATCATTGAAATTCATATGGTGACCTACATCATTAACATGCTCTGCTAATGCACAAGTTCTTTTATTACATTTGCTGTCACTCTTATGTGAAATTATGCGTCCTGATAAATTCCTGGAAGTTTGGCCAATATAAGTCAATTCACAATTCTGACAAGGAATTCTGTATACCACATTAGTCATTTCTAATTTATTCATGGGAGATTTTGTTTTGGTGAAAAGAGAGGAGACAGTTTTTATTGTTTTTTTAGCAATTATGAAGTTTTCATTTTTGAAAATGTTGGCAAGTTTAGGAGTTAAATCTTCTATGTAAGGAAGTGATGTATATTTCGGAATTTCAATATTTTGAGGAGCAACCGGAAGAATTTGTGAATTTGGAAGATTATTATCATTATTTTCTATGATTCTAATTTCTGAATTGAACAAAATGTTATTGATTATTTTAATTGGATAAGAATTCTCAAGTAATATGTTCCTTAATTCATTCAAACTATTTTGCCTGTGCAAAGGATGTGTCAACTTGACCACTCTGTCTTTCAAGGCCTTGATCAAATTTAACTTTATTTTCATAGGATGGTAAGAGTAGAAACTCATGAAACGATTGCTGCACATGGGTTTTCTATACCATTTGGTGCGTAAGACATTGTCATTAGCTCTAATGACAGTCATGTCTAAGAAGGGTAGCATGTTGTCAACTTCAGATTCACTGGTGAACTGTAAGTTGAGGTCGAAGGAGTTGAAGTAGAACAGGGTTTGATCAGTCCAACCATTTGGAAGACAAAGAATCAAGTCATCTACATATCTTTTCACAAAAGGAATTTCATAAGGAATGATATCTAGACAATCCTTAACCAAATCATCTAAGACATAATTGACAAGAATGGGAGAAATGGAGGAGCCCATAGGAGTACCAAAAATTTGTTTATAAAAAGAATTCTCAAACATTAAGAAGTTAGAATCAAAAATAAATTCTGAAATGGTCCTGAAAGTAGGCCAATCTAAGTTACAATGGTTTGAAATTGTTCCTCATTTTTCATGCAAACTGCTGAGCACAGTTCCAAGAGGTGAATTTGTGAAGAGTGAAACTACATCAAAGCTGACAATGATGTAATTTTCTGGAATTTGAAAATCATTGATGAAATCACTAAATTGAAATGAATCTTTAATATAGAAATCGTTGTCAGTGTCATATGCAAGAGTCAAAATATTAGTTAAAAAAGAAGCTAAAGGCCCATTTGGAGAATTTATCGAAGAAACAATAGGTCTCATTGATAATGTTGGTTTATGTATTTTTGGGAGAGAATAAAACCGTGGTGCAGTAGCATTGTATGTTTTAAGTTTTTTTGCTGCAACGGAGTCAATCATCTTGTCATTTTCTAATTTTTGAACTAATTTATTGGCTTTCTGTTGTAAGGTACAAGTGGGATTGTTGTTAAGCTTTTTGTAATATTTTTCATCATTAAGGAGATCTTGGCTTTTGTTGAGGTAATCCTCTTTTGACATTACAACAGTAACATTACCTTTGTCACTTTTCACAATGCAAAGATTAGGATGAGATTTCAAGAATTTTCTACATTTGTTAAATAATGAAGTTAAGAAATGTTGTTTGGAAAAATTTTTATGTAAATGGTTTGTTATAATATTGGTGAATTGAGCTCTGTAGATATTTTTTGAAGATTCATTGCAATGGGCAATCATTGCTTCAAGATCAGATAATAGAGAGGAGATTTTGAAGTCTTGAATGGACGGAGTGATGCTAAATTTGGGGCCTAGAGAGAGAATGAATTTGATGTCATTTGGGAAAACTACGTCAGTTAGGTTTTTGAACCATTTATCTTGAACTAATATTTTATCAAATTCATCAGATTTGAGTCTATTGAATTTGTTATTATGTGTTGACTTGATTTTGTGAAAATTTCTATCAAATTTAATTTTTAATCTATGTTCGTACTCAGTGAAAATGTGGAAAGGTAAAATAGCCCTCAACTTGGTTTTTATACTTAACAATTCTTTTTCCAGATGATTGAGTTCGCTGAAAGTGATTTTGATTTCTAAATTTAGAATATTTTTCCTCAACCTTAAATTGAAACCTTGAATCTTGCGTCCAATCTGTCCTCTTGTGTGGTGCAACAGTGAGTTCACATTGTTGATGCCATTGGAGACATGGTTTGGAAAGACGTCGGATTTTTTGCATTTCAGCAGGAAAATTTTTCTGTTATGCATGGCACTCAGTTTGATGTTAGAATTGGCCCATTTCTTCAACAATTTGACACAAGCTGGTCCATATTGTTGGCGAATGTTGTTGAAAAACCCCATATCTGTAATGTTGTTAGGAGGAGGGTAGTCGTGACTGACTAGTTAAGGTAAAAATACATAAACTTTAGAAACAGTTCCAAAGGAAATCTTTCTAGGTGAGGTTGCAGTCAAAATTTTGGCCTTAATGAGAGGACTCTTTGTTACATAGCCGAGCTTTCGGAAATGTTTATTTCCTTTATCAAGCTCGGCTATGTAACAAAGAGTCCTCTCATTAAGGCCAAAATTTTGACTGCAACCTCACCTAGAAAGATTTTCTTTGGAACTGTTTCTAAAGTTAATGTATTTTTACCTTAACTAGTCAGTCACGACTACCCTCCTCCTAACAACATTACAGATATGGGGTTTTTCAACAACATTCGCCAACAATATGGACCAGCTTGTATCAAATTGTTGAAAAAATGGGCCAATTCTAACATCAAACTAAGTGCCATGCATAACAGAAAAATTTTCCTGCTGAAATGCAAAAAATCCGACGTCTTTCCAAACCATGTCTCCAATGGCATCAACAATGTGAACTCACTGTTGCACCACACAAGAGGACAGATTGGACGCAAGATTCAAGGTTTCAATTTAAGGTTGAGGAAAAATATTCTAAATTTAGAAATCAAAATCACTTTCAGCGAACTCAATCATCTGGAAAAAGAATTGTTAAGTATAAAAACCAAGTTGAGGGCTATTTTACCTTTCCACATTTTCACTGAGTAAGAACATAGATTAAAAATTAAATTTGATAGAAATTTTCACAAAATCAAGTCAACACATAATAACAAATTCAATAGACTCAAATCTGATGAATTTGATAAAATATTAGTTCAAGATAAATGGTTCAAAAACCTAACTGACGTAGTTTTCCCAAATGACATCAAATTCATTCTCTCTCTAGGCCCCAAATTTAGCATCACTCCGTCCATTCAAGACTTCAAAATCTCCTCTCTATTATCTGATCTTGAAGCAATGATTGCCCATTGCAATGAATCTTCAAAAAATATCTACAGAGCTCAATTCACCAATATTATAACAAACCATTTACATAAAAATTTTTCCAAACAACATTTCTTAACTTCATTATTTAACAAATGTAAAAAATTCTTAAAATCTCATCCTAATCTTTGCATTGTGAAAAGTGACAAAGGTAATGTTACTGTTGTAATGTCAAAAGAGGATTACCTCAACAAAAGCCAAGATCTCCTTAATGATGAAAAATATTACAAAAAGCTTAACAACAATCCCACTTGTACCTTACAACAGAAAGCCATTAAATTAGTTCAAAAATTAGAAAATGACAAGATGATTGACTCCGTTGCAGCAAAAAAACTTAAAACATACAATGCTACTGCACCACGGTTTTATTCTCTCCCAAAAATACATAAACCAACATTATCAATGAGACCTATTGTTTCTTCGATAAATTCTCCAAATGGGCCTTTAGCTTCTTTTTTAACTAATATTTTGACTCTTGCATATGACACTGACAACGATTTCTATATTAAAGATTCATTTCAATTTAGTGATTTCATCAATGATTTTCAAATTCCAGAAAATTACATCATTGTCAGCTTTGATGTAGTTTCACTCTTCACAAATTTACCTCTTGAAACTGTGCTCAGCAGTCTACATAAAAAATGGGATACAATTTCAAACCATTGTAACTTAGATTGGCCTACTTTCAGGACCATTTTAGAATTTATTTTTGATTCTAACTTCTTAATGTTTGAGAATTCTTTTTATAAACAAATTTTTGGTACTCCTATGGGCTCCTCCATTTCTCCCATTCTTGTCAATTATGTCTTAGATGATTTGGTTGAGGATTGTCTAGATATCATTCCTTATGAAATTCCTTTTGTGAAAAGATATGTAGATGACTTGATTCTTTGTCTTCCAAATGGTTGGACTGATCAAACCCTGTTCTACTTCAACTCCTTCGACCTCAACTTACAGTTCACCAGTGAATCTGAAGTTGACAACATGCTACCCTTCTTAGACATGACTGTCATTGGAGCTAATGACAATGTCTTACGCACCAAATGGTATAGAAAACCCATGTGCAGCAATCGTTTCATGAGTTTCTACTCTTACCATCCTATGAAAATGAAGTTAAATTTGATCAAGGCCTTGAAAGACAGAGTGGTCAAGTTGACACATCCTTTGCACAGGCAAAATAGTTTGAATGAATTAAGGAACATATTACTTGAGAATTCTTATCCAATTGAAATAATCAATAACATTTTGTTCAATTCAGAAATAAGAATCATAGAAAATAATGATAATAATCTTCCAAATTCACAAATTCTTCCGGTTGCTCCTCAAACTATTGAAATTCCGAAATATACATCACTTCCTTACATAGAAGATTTAACTCCTAAACTTGCCAACATTTTCAAAAATGAAAACTTCATAATTGCTAAAAAAACAATTAAAACTGTCTGCTCTCTTTTCACCAAAACAAAATCTCCCATGAATAAATTAGAAATGACTAATGTGGTATACAGAATTCCTTGTCAGAATTGTGGATTGACTTATATTGGCCAAACTTCCAGGAATTTATCAGGACGCATAATTTCACATAAGAGTGACAGCAAATGTAATAAAAGAACTTGTGCTTTAGCAGAGCAGGTTAATGATGTAGGTCACCATATGAATTTCAATGATGTCAAAATTTTAGCTCATGAAAATAATTATCTCAAACGAAATTTTCTTGAAATGGTTTTTATCAATAATGAACTTTCGAAAATGAATGAAAGAACAGACATTGGCAACTTGAGTAGCATTTATAATTATTTACTTGCAATAGAACAAAAAAATTGTATTCCTAATAACATATTTAGATTATCACAAACAATTCCTCAACCTTAATTTCTTGTCTCACCACCCAATTAATTTTCAAATTTACCGCCACGGTTCCCTTTCTTCTCTAACAACGGTCGTCGGTCTGAAACGATTTCCACCGAAGTAGTTGGCATTTCCGACACTTCCAACCGTCCATTTTGTTTTCAAAGGTCCGTTACGGAAAAGAAATGAAACCTGTGGATTGATTCCTATTGTTTTTTATCCTAAAATTATGAAATTAAAAATGTTTTAATCGTCAAATTCAGCTGAAGATGCTACTGTTATGTATTTCATTGTGTTTTACACCAATCTCACGTTAGTAAGTACTTTTTTTAAATGTATTATTGACAAAGTTTTTTCACTCACCCATTTTTTATAGATGTCTTGATAAAGGAAATAAACATTTCCGAAAGCTCGGCTATGTAACAAAGAGTCCTCTCATTAAGGCCAAAATTTTGATTGCAACCTCACCTAGAAAGATTTCCTTTGGAACTGTTTCTAAAGTTAATGTATTTTTACCTTAACTAGTCAGTCACGACTACCCTCCTCCTAACAATATATATATATATATATATAACATTATACATCTTATAGATAGACATTGTCTAGTGTTTCTTGATTCAAAATAACGCTTACAACAGGGAGAACAAGAAACTTCGACTTCGACTATGTTCACACTGTAACTCCGCATTCTAGCATCTGACATGCCTACAGCTATAGCAGATAAGATCGCACTGACCATATAAGACGACTTCGAAGAACATTTAACGAGAACAATAGGCAAGTGAAGATACTTCGACAACATCAGTCTGCACACTGTATCCCTGTATTCTATCATCTCACATGGATACCTTTGGAGCATTGTAGTTCGCAACGATTTTATGAGTTGACATCGAATCGTGTATAACACACAAAACAGGCAGAACAAGAAACTTTGACTTCGACTATGTTCACACTGTAACTTTGCATTCTAGCATCTGACATGCATACAGGTATAGCAGATACGATCGCAATGACTTATAACGGGAACAATAGGCAAGTGAAGATACTTCGACAACATCAGGCCGCACACTGTATCTCTGTATTTTATCATATCACATGGATACCTTTTGAGGATATCAGTTTTCAACGATCATATGAGACGACATCAAATCGAACACAACAAGCTGAAGAAGAAACTTCGACTTCGACTTTGTTTACACTGTGGCTCTTAATTCTAGCATCTGACATGCTTACAGTTAGAACAGATACGATCGCACTGACCGTATAGAAATACTCTGAAGAACATAAAACGAGATCAATAGGCAAGTGAGGAGACTTCGACAACATCAGTCTGCACACTGTATCTCTGTATTTTATCATCTCAAATAGATACCTCTGGAGCATATCAGTTCGCATCGATCATATGAGACGACATCCAAACGGATAGAACGCACACAACAGGCAGAACAAGAAACTTTGACTTCGACTATATTTACACTGTAACTTTGCATTCTAGCATCCGACATGCCTACAGTTATAGCAGATACGATCGCACTGACTATATAGGACGACTTCAAAGGACATATAACAGGAACAATAAGCAAGTAAAGATACTTCGACAACATCAGTCTGCACACTGTATCTCTGTATTCTATCATCTCACATAGATACCTCTGGAGTATATATGTTCGCAACGATCATATAAGACTACATCGAAGCGGGTATAACGCACACGACAGGCAGAACAAGGAACTTCGACTTCGACTATGTTCACACTGTAACTTTGCATTCTAGCATCTGACATGCCTACAGTTATAGCAAATACGACCGCACTGACCATATAAGACGACATCGAAGCGGGTATAACGCACACAACAGGCAGAACAAGAAACTTCGACTTCGACTATGTTCACACTGTAACTTTGCATTCTTGCATCTGACATGCCTACAGTTATAGAAAATACGATCGCACTGACCATATAAGACGACTTCGAAGGACTCATGATGAGAACAAAAAGCAAGTGAAGATACTTCAAAAACCTCCGCACACTGTATCTCTGTATTCTATAATCTCACATAGATACCTTTGGAGCATATCAGTTCGCAACGATCATATGACACGACATCGAAGCGGGTATATCGCACACAACAGGCAGAACAAGAAACTTCAACTCCGACTATGTTTACGCTGTACCTCTGCATTCTAGCATCTGACATGCATGGTGCTATAGCAGATACGATCGCACTGACCATAAAAGACGACTTCGAAGGACATATTACGAGAACATTAGGCGAGTGAGGATACTTCGACAACATTAGTCTGCACACTGTATTTCTGTATTTCATCATCTCACATGAATACTTTCGGAGCATATCAGTTCGCAACGATCCTATGATACGACATCGAAGCGAGGATAACGCACATAACAGGCAGAACATGAAACTTTGACTTCGACTATGTTTACACTGTACCTCTGCATTCTAGCATCTGACATGCCTAGAGCTATAGCAGATACGATCGCACTGACCATATAAGACGACTTCGAAGGACATATAACGAGAACAATAGGGAAGTGGAGATACTTCGACAACATCAGTCTGCACACTGTATTCCTGTATTCTATCATCTCACATAGATACCTCTGGAGCATATCAGTTCGCATCGATCAAATGAGACGACATCAAAACAGGTAGAACGCACACAACAGGCAGAACAAGAGACTTCGACTTCGAAATTATTTACACTGTAACTTTGCATACTAGCATCCGACATGCCTACAGTTATAGCAGATACGATCGCACTGACCATATAGGACGACTTCAAAGGACATATAACGAGAACAATAAGCAAGTTAAGATACTTCGACAACAAAAGTCTGCACACTGTATCTCTGTATTCTATCATCTCACATAGATACCTCTGGAGTATATATGTTCGCAACGATCACATAAGACGACTTCAAAGGACATATAACAGGAACAATAAGCAAGTAAAGATACTTCGACAACATCAGTCTGCACACTGTATCTCTGTATTCTATCATCTCACATAGATACCTCTGGATATATGTTCGCAACGATCATATAAGACGACATCGAAGCGTGTATAACGCACACAATAGACAGAACAAGAAACTTCGACTTCGACTATGTTTACACTGTAACTTTGCATTCTAGCATCTGACATGCCTACAGTCATAGCAAATACGACCGCACTGACCATATAAGATGACTTTGAAGGACTCATTATGAGAACAAAAAGCGAGTGAAGATACTTCGAAAACTTCTGTCCGCACACTGTATCTCTGTATTCTATCATCTCACATAGATACCTTTGGAGCATATCAGTTCGCAACGATCATATGAGACGACATCGAAGCGGGTATAACGCACACAACAGGCAGAACAAGAAACTTCGACTCCGACTATGTTTACACTGTACCTCTGCATTCTAGCATCTGACATGCCTATTGCTATAGCAGATACGATCGCACTGACCATATAAGACGACTTTGAAGGACATATTATGAGAACATTAGGCAAATGGAGATACTTCGACAACATCAGTCTGCACACAGTAACTGTGTGTTCCATCATCTCACATGGATACCTCTGGGGCATATATGTTCGCGACGATCATATGAGGCGACATCGAAGCAGGCATAACTCACACAACAGGAAGAACAAGAAACTTCGACTTCGACTATGTTCACACTGTAACTCCGCATTCTAGCATCTGACATGCCTACAGCTATAGCAGATACGATCGCACTGACCATATAAGACGACTTCGAAGAACATATAACGAGAACAATAGGCAAGTGAAGATACTTCGACAACATCAGTCTGCACACTGTATCCCTGTATTCTATCATCTCACATGGATACCTTTGGAGTATTGTAGTTCGCAACGATTATTTGAGTTGACATCGAATCGTGTATAACACACAAAACAGGGAGAACAAGAAACTTTGACTTCGACATCGAAGCGGGTATAACGCACACGACAGGCAGAACAAGGAACTTCGACTTCGACTATGTTCACACTGTAACTTTGCATTCTAGCATCTGACATGCCTACAGTTATAGCAAATACGACCGCACTGACCATATAAGACGACATCGAAGCATGTATAACGCACACAATAGGCAGAACAACAAATTTCGACTTCGACTATGTTTACACTGTAC